>JAPZDX010000005.1:14277231-14290594 GCA_029783625.1 Naso annulatus | reverse complement strand
CCGACCACAGAGCCAAGGAGAGGTGCAAGTTCTTTCATACCACCTGAATTACAATATGCTAAAAGGTTATTATGGACACCAAAAGTAAACTGCCTACTCCAACTTTAAGGGGATGGTTCACAGTTTTATTATGTGATTTTTTTTACATTTGAAACTTGATCACCATTTGCTTCAACTGTGTGGGAGATGACTGCTACTCCCCTTTCCTGTGAAACTCCAGCTGTGTTTGGTGGACTAAAAAACTTGCATGACATGAGGGTCAGTAAATATGATTTAATTTTCATTTCTAGGCGAACTATCCTGTAAGTTAATTTTTGTTTTCAGTAATAATCCACAGTGCATGCTTTATGATGAAGATGCCAGTTGGTCAGTACACTGTGATGCAAACCAGCTATGTGCTTATGTGCTATATGGATTTGTTAGACCTGGCCCTGCATGTAATTCATAATGCACTTCACCCACATGCATTTTTGATGCTATAGAAAAATAGAGCAAGCTTACAGCCTCCACTTCCTTTCACCGCGGGAGCACAGCCTCCCGTTGGCGTTCAGCCTCAGGGAGCTGATTGGACGAAATGTTGCAGAATGTAGCTCTGTTTTCCTACCCTCTCTGTCTTACTTTCTTGTCGGGGTCATGTAAGCACAAAAGAGCTTAATGTTCCTCTTCCCCTGCTGTTATTTTGAAGGACCAGGGAGATCAATAGGTGACAGGCTCTGGGACAATCAAGACAAAGATAAGCGGAGGAAGGTAAGGTCACTGCGGACACAAGGTTCCTGTAAGGAAACTTGCCTCAGATAACCCACCAAAGTGTTTTAATTTATCGTCGAAGCACATCAATAGGTTCCCAGTGGAATCAACTGCTTGTTTTTATCCTGCAGAGTCTCTACATATACAGCACAGGAAGAAGCACTTTATCTGTTTGAGTCCAGACAACTGAATAACCCATCCATTAAAAACAAAAAGTCTTACAAAAACTGTTGCTGCCGTATAAAAAAAAACACACCACCTAATTGGTTCGCTAAAACTTACATTTGACCCTTCTTTCCTTTTCCCATCTTTCGTATTTCATTATTAGAGAGTTAGACTGAAAGTAATAACACGCAGAAACATTCTTAATTGGGGTAGAATAGGGAGTAGGCTTCCTGGAGGCGATGGAGTTGAACGTGGGTGAGTGTGAGCTTTCACAGCAGTGCGTTTGAAGGCTACATTCAATTATGGGCTACTTGTCAGACGGAATAAATCATTCAGCAACTGTAATGCATAATGCAGTCAAACAAAACTTTGCTGTGAAAAATATTCCCACGCGGGGGAACTAATGACCACAGAGGTTCGATGGGGTTGCAATATCATCAAATGTCAAAACCCATCGTCACCGAGAAAGAGAAGGGAAGAAAGTAAACGGCGAGCTGAACAAAAATAAGACTTTAACGATGAGATGTGAGACGGAGTTAACGTTGATGCTCTCCGGTGCTGTAAGCTGAATCGTAATTTCTAGACAGTGTGGAGCTCTTTAAAGCAAACGGTTGACAGTGCAAGGTCACACCCTGATGTGCAGTGACCAGTGGAGTGACAAAAACCGGAACATGTGAGCTGATGTGGAAAAAATGTGACCCACTGCATTATGTGCTTGACCATTTCACAGTCTCCATGAGAAATAATTTGTCAAAGTGTTAGTTTAAAAGTATATAAGACTTCTACATCAAATTGTACGCTCAATTTGCAGAAAAAAATCTATTAATGCATAGCACTTTTAAAAAAAAAACGCCTTACAGCCTGAGTATTTCCAGGAAAGGTAGTGCAAAAAAAAAAAAAAAAAATGCTCTGCCACCTCTCATTTAAACTGACAGGTAGGTCTGAGGGCAGCTGTCCCCTCAAGGGCAAACATCGAGCATGTGAACCTGGGAAGCTAAGCTGCTGTAAAAGCAGAATGTCACACACGGCAACAGCTTGTTTACAAAGGTAAACCTAAGATCATCACAGCGAGGGGAGTGCAAACTAGAGGGATTATATCTGAGGACGAGCTTGTGGGCGTCGTGAGTTTTCCCTTTTCATTTTCACACTTTAACACGCTTCTGCATTTTAGATCTTTCAAAATAACATTGATTCAAATGTGCCATTGAAAGGTTTAGAGACAAAAAGAGGGATGACTTGAATGCACAAACTGAAACTTTTGCTTGCGAAAAGTTGGGAGTTTTCAAAGCTGTTGCTGGCGTTGCTGTGTCATCAGCTGGGGGAATTATTCATTCTGGCTCAGCTCAAAATATGCTTACCATCTGTTCCATTTTATTCCAGCGCCCAGCTCGTGGCTCATGTTTAATGTATTTGTGCTAATGGCATCATCTATGTACAGTACAATGACTATCTCTCTCTGCATCAGGAAATCAGCGAAAGCAATGAAGACAACTGTGTGAATGCCTTCAAAACAAGCTTTTATTCCATCGCCTCTAATCTCAACAATGACCACAAATAATTGTCCTTCTAAAATGTAGGACGTGAATTAGAGGCTATTACGATTTCCCCACTTTGCCGTCCAAGTGGCACATTATCAAACATGCATATTAGTAACACATCAGTCTGGTCTGAACACACTGCAGCAGTATTTATGATCTATTTAAAGCCTTTGCAAGGGAGGTCAAGTGTGACTCACTCTAATATGATTATCCCCATGAGAAATAAAAAGATGAGGGACATATGGAAGTGGAAACTGTAATAGGCCTTTCAGCCATATTCGCTCATACATAAACTCATGCCACATAACACATGCACATCGGCACATACACCCACGCACGTACTGCCCTGTACGCACAAAGTGTGTGTTCACATACACATTTTATGATCACAAATCAAACACTGAGCAGCATTCCACAAATAAGCTGTCTCAAGGAGTTGCTTCTGCACGGGCTTTGACCTTCCTCTAATAAGGTACAAATTATCACCATACAGGGAAAAGGCTTTCAAAAGGAGGATTATAAATTTTAAGTCCTTAAGGCCTGTCATCCCAGGAACTGTGTGTATTACAGATAAACCGAGAGGGAAGAGTCAAAGGCTTAGACAAAGTTTGTGCGGTCAGGACACTTTGAGCTTCATTTGTCATCTCATTCGAATTGTAATAAGCTGGGCTGCCACTAATGATTGTAATCATCTTTCAGTTTTTCTTTTTCTCTTTATCAATTCATCATTTAGACAAAAAAGGATAGAAAATAATAAAAAAAAAAAAGTGCAGCAGTTCCCAGAGACGAAAGCAGCGTAGAATTACTCATTTTGATAACAGTTATTCAGCGGTATTCAATTTACGAAAATATGCACAGAGTAAAGATGGGATGACCTGTTGTTCAAGTGGTTAAGAGGGGCACTATGTAATTGCATTGCCCCTGGATCACTCCCTGCCATCCTCTTGTTGCATGCATCCCCTCACTCATCTCTACTTAGCCTCAATTAACCCTCTTTTTTTTTTTTTTTTTTACTTTCTTTATTTCCAGCCTTTTGGCAGGGTCACTACACGTCTCCATCAGGCATATTATTAATTTCATAATATGTTGGAATACTCTGAAATGCCATAATTTGCATATTACTTGCTTGACATTGCTTGTTTGCTTGTTCCTCCCCAGGTTGCCAACACAAAGCAAAAATTGACAGTCAATGTTCCTGGGATGCAGGAACAAGCTGATAGGACATCATTAGCCTTATTAATTAACACTTGTTAAAAATATTTGTCATGTTTGCCGGTTAAGTGACCAAAATGATTTATTTTCAGAAATGCTGCCAATTATTTACTTTGTCTTTGTCCTAATTGAATTATTGACCAACCGTTTCAGCTCTAATTAGATTTTTTCTGCTTTCATTGTTAGCAGAGAAATAAACGCACATTTTAAACAAATATCTGACTCGCCAGTGTCATGTGAGCTACGCTACTTTATATATTTGCAAATGTTTGACTCTGGACACATGAAATCTTCTCTGTTGCCACATCCACAGCAGGAGGGATTTCGGATGTACTCTGTGATGTGCCAAGCCAATCTTTCAATTTATCGTATAATTATAGCCACTCTCATCAAAAAACATATTTGAATATGTGTATTTTCATTTTCTAATCTGCCGCAGAGAAATGCTGGCTCCGGACTAGCACGCCTGTAGGGGCCACATCAAATGGCTCTGGCTTTGAGGAAGATGAGAGAGTAGCATCGTCTTAATCTTTTGCTCCCAGAAAGGGCCTTCACTGCTACCTTTAATCACCTCGCTGCCAATTCTCACTGCTGACTCACGCTTCCTTGTTTCATTTTATCCTCACCCAAAGAGAACCGCATGGCCTTGAAAGTAACCTCAGTGGACAGCTGAGGTGGCTCATTAACGCCAGACATGTCCAGCCCCAACAAATGTGCCTCCTAATGGCTTAATCAAGACATATTGCAGGGTTGCATTGCAAAGTCTCATGCAGCACATCTATGGACATTATTTACATATAAGAAACATAAACTAGATAGCTCATTTTCCAGTTCTTTTCATCAAATCATGGCAATAACACAGCAAGCAACATCCAGTTGTTGCATTATGAGCATGAATTAGAAAAGGGAGATGTGTTTTAAGAATATTTTTTATTGGAAAACAAATGCTTGAAGACATATATGCTCAACCATTAGTCACAGGATTTTGGAAACCCTTGTAAAACTGTTGCTTTGAATGTGATTTGAGAGAGGCTAAACAAATTAAATATAAGCACAGATTTTAAAAGGATCTTATCTTAGTGGGATAATATCAGTGTCACATTTCTCCCCTGCAGTCACTGACGCTAAAGAGCGATTAAGCATGCGAGATTACTGTCGGTTCAAAGTAAAAAAACTGCACGCACGCTCAGTTAACATCTTTCATTATCCCAGACACTTAATAAATGTCTCATTCAGATATAGACATCAAGAAATGTGCTGTGTGTTACCTATGACGAAGATTTTTTAATACAACAAACTAGAATTTTTCCAAATTTTGCAGGTGTCAGTCTGCAAAAGAAATGTGCCTGGATTAAGTGGGGCAGTGGGCTGGACACTGTGCAGCAGGGAATCACAAGAGAACTGCAACAGACTGTCAGTCTGCTGTGAAGTCAGCCAGATGGGAGACAACATCTTCTTCACCTCAGGGAGAAGCAGTGGACGGAAACAGGTGAGGAGAAAGAGAAAGAGAGAGGGAGAAAAAAGAAGTGAAACAGAATTAGAGGAGCTAACTCTGAGTCTGACACACGGATGTTGGATGCTGCAGTCAAGCGGCAATCACAGGTCGAGCACAGCTATGGGTGATGGGAGAGGAACTTTAATATGAGACATGAATAAAACAAAACAATGTGAAGAGGTGAACACGATGCAAGGAAACGTAGCGCTTCTTGGAGGTTTCCTGCTGCATGCCAAGGAGCTGTAGACCCTAATATTTATACATGTCAAGTTAGTGGAGCCTGTAGCAGCTGATGCAACAAAAGCCAGGAAGAATATGTTTGTGCACGAAGGCAAGAGTCTGAGCATTTTAAATAAAGGTGATGGGATTCCCAAATATCATCCTGGATTAAAGGGCCATAGCAGTGTTAACACATATTGTTGTCCTTTGTAAACATCAGCCACATTGGTGACATAAACCCCACACATTTTTCTCAAGAAAGCATAATATATGAGATATTGTGTCTGTTTACATTTTGTCCATATTCAGTAAGCATTACAGGAAGTACCAGAAAATGTGCGACGGTAGTTAAAAAGAAAATGTCTGTGTAAAAATCTGTCTTCATGCTGATATTCAAGCTAAGAAGGCTGCACTTGTAGGAACTTTTTTGCCCAGGCATAACACGTTTGTCTGGTTCCCGGCTCCCAGCTCTCTCTCTCTCTCACGACAGTTTTTGACCAAATAAACAGAGACTTTCTCTTTAGCAGGGTTGGGAAGGTTACTTTGTAAATGTAATAGGTTACAGATTGCTAGTTATCATATTTAAAATTAAATAAGTAACATAACTATTTGAATTACTTTATCGAAGTAATGTAACTTATTACATTTGATTACTTTTTGATTACTTTTCTAAAACAATTGTTTTTGGCTGTTAACCATTTTCAAATGTTTAAACCAGGCAGTGATAACCTTACATAACACTGAATACTGTCAAACATCTTTCAGTATCCTTCATCACTTGAATTTAAATTATAATAATTTAATTTTAAAGCACAGCCACCACAAAGTCAGACTTAAGTAACTTTGAGATCATTCTGATGTCATATAACGACTGGACATGCACCAAGCAAAACATAGAACTAAAACACATCTTGAAGACACATGAGTATAATGATGTGTCGGGTGGGAGGTAGGCAATGCCTTCACTGCTTTATGTATAAGACTGCTTGCAGTTACTGTATAGATCACATACCTGCAGATGTTTCCTAATGTCCGACATGCAAACTTTCAAACCCTAACCCGACTTCAGGGATTTTAAACGCTGTTAAACACATTTTGCATTGCACTGTTATGTCCAAGCCTTTTTTTATTTTCTGAACATGTTTGTTTTTTGTTTTTGTTTTTCTTTTAATTTCCAGCAATTACCGATAGACACGGTGACAACAGTTGGACAGGTTGTTTAGCTCTGAGTGGCAATGTGGATTGATATAACGGGCAGAAGTGGGGCGCTGCAGATTCAAACAAGAGAGTCAATCAAAAACATCAGAACAGCATCAAACTTAACTATTAGCCTTGACTGGAAATGGAAAAGAAGACATTGTGCACATAAAAAACATGCAAATCAACAAAACGAGTATTATTCAACAGCCTGAGCTTTTTACAGAAAATATTCAGGTGTAACCCCCTTTGTAATCATTAACATTTTCATAAGTAATTGTAATGTGACTACACATTTATTCTCACTAATTGTAACCAATTGCAGTTATATTTATTTTGCAGTTAAATTACATAATTCCGTTACATGTAACTAGTTACTCCAGGATGTCAATAACCTGATACTGATATGGGATCAGATCAGGTCCATCACTAGTGGTAATGTCAACACAATGTAAATATGAGCGATAAAACATTGCAGCAAACGTATGAAAGTGGGATGAACAACGATGAGATCTCTTTAGTCGGCGACTTGCTCCATCTCTTTATCTAATGAAAGGGGAGGCATATGATAAAATTTTCCTCCATGCTGTTGCTGTCTCCCTCCATAACCCAGCGTCCATGATCCCAATCTCACAATGTGATCAGCTCTCCATACTCGCCACATCCTGATAAATAGAAGCTCTGAGTCACTGAGTCCAGATTGAGAGGCCTGATATTTTGTGGTCAGGGAGGCTATTGTGGCTGTTTCAGCGTATTTGAGGTCAGTGTATTCAAGGAGCTGTCTGCTCATGGCTTGTAGAGTGAATGAATAAGAGAGACTGCGGCAGAGATAGAGTGTGTGTGTATGGGTCTGTGTGTGTGTGAGAGAGAGAGAGGCAGGGAGATAGATAGATAGAGAGAGAGCACACACTTTCACACATGGACAGAAAGCGGGAGATAGGGCTCTTTGTGCTGATGTGTTCGGTGACCTTGCGCTCTCAGTGATGGGTCTGTATCTCCACTCACACAATAGAACAGCAAAATAGGATTCTTAGATACATCAGCACACAGTGGAGCCAGAGACTGCATCTCACTGATGCAGTGGGCCCAACACCAAGTGTGTGTGTGCCAGCATGGGTGTGCATGTATGTGTGTACTGTGCGATAGTGGAACAGCAGAAATAGAGAAAAAGAAATGTCATCTATCACAAAGGCTGAGAGGCCTTGGCAGAGCCTCGGGGTGCTTATTATTTTGCCCACAGTGTGTGGGCGAGCTGCAGCCTGGTAAGATAGCACAGAGATTTAGAGCCAAGGTGTTGCGCTCCAGTCAAGGTGCAAATTGTGTGAAGCATACAATAAAAAGTCTTTACTGTTCATAGCAGTTCCATGAAACAGCGTTGTAAGTCAGAAGAAATTTCACTTCAGTTTTGTCAAGGCTTGCTTTTGTAGAAATTATACTGCCTGACACTATTATGTTGGTGCCATGAAAAATTATATAGCAAAGATGGTCATCTGTTCAGTGGTGAAAATAATCTATCTAAAAAGCTTAGAAGAAGTTAAAATTGAAATCTAAAAAGTAAATGCCCAAAAAATCTATTAAAACGTTATGAAAATGTCTGTAATTATCCATAGATGAGAAATAATAAAGATCACATTAAGAATATGTGTGCAGAAAAGAGATAAGATACATGTTAAAGTCCACCTAAAACGGCATTCTGAGAATATCTAACTTCTGTATCATGACGTCTCTCTGGTATAAATAGGATATACAGATGGGATAAAACATTGAGAAGAATTTGATTGGACTATTGAAAAGTGGGACATAAACAGAGGATTACTGTGAAAGTTAGCCTAAATTTAGCCTGTAATCAGAGGTGCTAACTTTCACGCATTGGGTGTGACATACAAGCCCCATTTTGGCCGCAATCACGCCGTCATATCCAAAACTTGAATAAATTAGGGACTCATGAACAGCAGGAGAGTGTCAAGCCACCAGCAACATCGTTTGGACTTCCTTCAGAAAGCTCTGAAGGCAACACTGCCTGATGACTGTCTGCCTGACACAGCTTTTATTTTGAAAGTAAATCGCTAAGATGCAGCAGAGCATGACCTTACATCACAATGTCAGATGACTTGAAATCTGAATTCCATAAACAATTTAGAGCTTCAGGCAAGATGACGACGGTCACATGACATTTTTTTAAAGGTCTTTGCATGTGCCGCTGTGCTATTTTAAAGAAATAAACTGTACCATCTGTTTTTTAGGAAAGGGATTCCTATATATTCAGACGACTGATAGTTTTAGACTATCGGGTTAGGTGATGGAATATTTGTTTAGATCCTTCACTAAAGCAAAAGTAACTATACAGAGACTCTCCTCTGCAAAAGTTTCAGTAAGTGACCCAAAATGACATATGTTCAAGGTCAAGTGACAAAGCAGCTGTAGGAATTATGGAGGGAGAAGAGACGAGGTGACGTTATTACAGAAGATGTGAAGGAGGTCAGGATGCATTAAAAAACAAAGGACGTCAACCTAAGTCAACAGTCAGTGTTACCACATCATGAAACAGGTTTATTTTGCAACACTGACTTGTATCAATGTTAGAAAACAAATTATGTCACCCTACTGATACGGGCATGAGATCAAGCCTCTTCTTGTTCTTCTAGAGGACAAAGAGGACAAATAATGGCTTTTTTGTTGCAAAGAACAGTAAAATCCCTGAATTCAAAATGTAACACAATTAAAAAATACAGTGAATATCAGCAGTGTTCTTCAGTGTTTAATACAATTCGCTCAATGCAGGGACTCTTTTCAGATAGCATCATGTTTCATATTATAGGATTACCAATTTTTGTGTGTGAAGCTTTGATGTTGGATGTTGAAGCTAATTTGAACTTCTTTATATATGTATAATAATACATCAGTTTTTAAAAGATCATATATTTTGTAGAGGTGATCTGATTAGGAGAATCTTGTTGACTTCACTCATTATGATCAGATTATCTCGAGACTTTTAATGGAAAGGTGTGGACATTTTCATGGCAGGGAAAGTTCATTAAAAAACAACACAAAGCTGTATTACCCAATATTATTGGAATTTGACTCATAAAACAACTCTTCTGCCTCTGCTTTGCTGTTGAATTTGTCTCACGACAGAAGTCAAACTTTATGGAAGTGCAATAACTAATCAAGTTTCCCGCTAGTCAGTAACTATCCCATGACAAACTTTTGCTTATATATCCTTCGAATAACTGCATATGTTATGGAGAAAATATCGTTCATGCTTTGACTGCACTCTCTGAAATCATTTTTCAAATCAAAGATGCGAGACCTTCGTGCAGTGTGCCCACTGTGTCTTTTTAAAGATATTTATTGATCACAGTTGAACTAACACTAAACATATGTATCTAAGCATCCATTCTGGCAAACAAAATGTGTAATGGAATGTACTGATCTATATTTGGTGATGTATGTGCTATATGTAATATCAGGACAGATTTTTCTAATCCATCATATCCTTTTCTGATACCTCCTTTCATATTCTTCAGCACAAGAGTGCAAAGCTAGTCCTTGCGGCGCTGCTGTTTTGTAAGAAAGTGACAACCGAGGATGAAAAAGAGACTGATTCGCCTAAAGCCTTGAAAGAAACACAACACACAACATGAATTCATTCTCTTTTCACTGCTGTTCAATTTGTGTCGAATACAAGCAGCGCAACCCAATCCAGCCCCCTCTCGTCTCCTCCCTCTGCGCTCCTTCTTCCTTCCATCATCTGTCCGTTTAGCTGTGATGCGATAAGACAGGTATGGCTACTCCCACGCCAGATACATCTTGATACATGGCTGGCTCTGTGGCGCGTAAACCCCAAGGTCTTTGTGCTCCTCACGTTGCGCAGATCAATCTCTTAGGCAGGTTCCCAGGAGGAACACAAAGCCTTACAGCTGAGACACTGCTGTCCCTCAGCAGCAGAGACAGAGAGCGAGAGAGAGAGAGAGCAGGGCAATGAGAGACGACTAGGAAGGAGAGGAGGGAGATGGTAAATTGGGGGGGGGATTAAGTCTTTTCTTCCAGGATAAGGACCTGTCTCTGAGAGAAAGACAGAGAGAGGCTCTCTTGGAGGAGGAGAGGGTTTGATCCCTCCGTCTCCCCCTCCTTCCTTCTCTTCTTCCCTCCTTTGTGTTTCTCTCCCGCTCACTGTAATCCAACGTGACACAGTTACAGATGGTCTATCAATGCCACAGCCCATCAGAGCCCTGTTGAAGGGGCCTGTCGGGGGCCTATGGGGGCCTGATAGGCTGTCCGGTACCCTGCCTACATGCCTGCATGTGTGTGCACATGTCCATGTATGCATCTATGTGTGTGTTTGTGCCTTCTGTTACACCCCCTCTTGCTCATCTGGGACCAACCAAGACAGTGAGCACATCAAACACTCGTGGCTTTGATGTCAGTCACTGGACGAATGTATGTGATATATATACACTACAGGGCTATAAGGCACTACAGCTCACGGGACTCTGCCACAACACAATGGATTCCTTGGGAGGCAGGAGAGAGGAAACCAGGCTGACACTTTGACTGATGGATACGGAGCGGTGTGTTTGTGAGTAAGGGCCTCCTGTGTCATCTCACCATGGTAATGGCATCCCAGAGGAAAGTCCTTTGACTATATGTCTCATCCCATACATCCACTCCGAGTCTAAGATCTCATCATTAAGTGCCTGAAAAGGTACAGCCACCTAATTGAACCTGAAGGTAGAAAACACATAGCTCTTTCTTATGGTAATCAACCACTGAGCACAAAATATGCATCTTGTTAGACAGATGTTGTAAAAGATGCATATAGAATGCAACCTATACAAAGGAACAATGTAATATTCTTAAATATGGAAATGAATATGGTAATATTCTTGAAAGAGAAAGTGTTTTGATAGCCAAGTGCATGTGATGAGATCTATGCACTTCAGTGTAGCAGCAAGAGTAATTATTGCAGCAATGAATGGGGATCATGTTGAGATCTGATGTTATTGTTATTTTCTTGTGGTATTTTTATATTTGCTTTGTATTATTTGTTTTGAAAGGCGTTTTTAAATGGAACTGCGGCATGTGAAGATGTGACAGATAACAAGGAGCAGTAAAAGTATCAAAGCAGCAGAGGATGAGATGTCCTGGCTTGGTAGGACTCAAGCTTGAAAAGTACATGGTCCTACACTTCCCATAATGCAACTCAAAAGTGACTTTCCCTGCATGTGAAAATAGGAAGATACAGAGGAGTAGGTGGAGAGAGAAACTTATTTTATTTTATACTGTCCTTTATACTATGACTTGAGACAAACATTGTTTTAAAAAGTTCACGTTCCTAAGTTTGGATTCAGGAAGTACTGAGGATGGAGCCTTAATTTAATACCTCTGATAATGTTTTTGCTTTTTCTGAATATGTTTCAAAAGCACGGGAAGAAGGAGAAAACAATGTATGATAGATAACCTCTGCAAAACTTGACTGCAGATTATTGACTTATGGTCTGGATCAAGTATTCATTTTTTTTGTTACTTATGGATGGTTTTGTCTTTTGTGCTCAGGTGGCTGTGTTTACATTTGTATATGTTCTTTTGGGATTATTTTTTTTTATTTGGGTGCAGTTTATATTTGGATGGTGTCTCTGCTTAGATGTGGATGAATTGAGAAATTACATGTTGGTGTGTGGACATGCTGGAACGTTTCGTTTGTTACTTGTTAATGTGTCTGAATAATTTCATGCAGGATGGGTCATGCAAATGACCAGACACGAAAATAAAGTGTTCGTCTATTCGCCCGCCCGCTCGTCTGTTCTTTCGTTCATTCATCATTTCATTCCTTTGTCTTCGTTCGTACGTTCCATGTCTTTGAAACTCCATGCCCCCTGTGTTACAGCTATGTAGTCTCCAAGTCAAATTTAAAATGACTGAGATAACATCAACAGCCTTATTTCCCAAAAAGTCACTGAGTTCCTTCAGAGCTGCAAGAACATTATATAACTGTTCCTGAATAGTACACCACATGACAGTTAAACTTATCCTTCAAGTATTTAGCTCTTTTACATCACACAATGACTCAATAATCAAGAGATTAAAGTGAGTCTATCCAATAAGAAGACCCTCAGTAGAGGCCAGACAGTTAATATGTAGTGTATAAACATAAATCAAGTAACAGAGTTATAAATGGACCAGCTCCCCAGCACATAGATAGACACCAAACACCACAAAATTAAATTCTCAAAAGTGACCATGTTATTGAAGCGACACCTCTGTGACACAGTCTCAACAAATACTCACCTTTGAGAGGTCCACAAAGTTGGTTTTCATCGCAGGGCCGCTACTTGAAACATGGAGCATAGCCTGGAGGCTCATTAAAACCTGGAC
This sequence comes from Naso annulatus, assembly GCA_029783625.1. Taxonomy (NCBI): domain Eukaryota; kingdom Metazoa; phylum Chordata; class Actinopteri; order Acanthuriformes; family Acanthuridae; genus Naso; species Naso annulatus. The sequence goes on along the minus strand of JAPZDX010000005.1, from coordinate 14,277,646 downwards.
TCCTGCAACTCAAAGGGGAGACATGATCTGTTTTCACCAAACTAACCAGCACTGATGCATGTGGTCCTCAGCAGAATTATGTGTGAATTAAATAAGCACAGTTTGGGCACATTCACATCTGTATTTTGAGCTTTCAGTTTGAGATCAGACACATTATACTGACAGGTGTGCACGAATATATGCAGACTGATGATTGGCTGGTTTGTAGAATTAAGAACAATTACAGACTGGTAAATGTTGAAATATAAATAATTTCTATATTTATAATCAGTTCCTTTTCTTCTTCCTCTTATTATTATTATTGGTAGAAGTATTGCTATCAAAAAAAATCTCTTGCCTCCTTTAAAATACACCGATGGCTGGCGGCACCCATGGTACTTTTATTTACAACTGCTACCTTTATTTAGACATTTGC
>JAPZDX010000005.1:14173778-14198264 GCA_029783625.1 Naso annulatus | reverse complement strand
GAATTAATCAGGATGATTTACGTAATCATTAAAATTTTGCATAACAAAAAAGTTATCCTTCACTTAGATTTTTTTTTTTTTCTTTTTCTGTTTCTAATGATATGAGTGCATGAAAACTATTCTCGTGTACTTTGAATTCCTCTCCTAGGAAGTGATACAAGTTTGCTTCATGTTTGATTTATTTTTATTTGCTTGGAGATTGACCTTTCTAAATTCAATTTTTGGATATATAAAATGTTCTTTTTCCATACAAGGGACAAACAAGAGTCATCAACAGGCAAAAAGAAGACATTGTAAATGTTGCAAAAGCTTAATAGCATAAAATTAACAATCTATGTGGTTTTGTTGGATTCAATTAGAGGGAAATCTCGCTATTTCATGATGCACTTAGGAATGACAAAGCACGGATGGAAATATTGATTTTTTTTTTGTGTCCATAACCAGATAAACAATATGTATATGTATGTATTTGCTGGGCAAATTGAATCAAAATGCACATATTACATTGAGGGCCCTGGAAGACTGACAACAATTGAATTTGTCAGTCAGGAATTTAGTTAAAGAGTTAAAGACCTTTGATCTACCGGTGGGCAAAATGATGCGAACCTTCCAGAGTAACAGATATTTATGACATCCTGCCGTTGTTACTGCTCTCTTGCTTTTACACATGCAATATTTTTAGATGCTCATTTTCACTCAGTTCTGCAGTTCTTTTTCTATTTGTTTATTTCCACACATGAACGTGTGTTTGTGTGTGTGTGTGTTAGTGTTATATGCAGGCGTGCACCTAAGTTTTTACAGTATGTGCCCTAACAGAAAAACTCCTGTGGGTGTGTGTATATTCTTTAAGCTGGTGTGTGTATATCTGCATGTGTGTGACTATGTGCATGCATCTGTGGCAGGGCAAGTGTGAAGAGGATTGTCTCCAAGTGGCACAGAGGTAGCAGAGAGAACGATAGCCATGTTTGTGGATTAATAACTATTAATTCTCCTTTTGACTGTAATTGATGCTTAAATCTCCGCTCTCCTCCTCCTCTCGGCAGACCTCTTGTCCCCCCCGTCAATTCTGTCCTTCTAATAAGGGCATTATTCCGAGGGATTTCATGCATTCTGATAAATCAAATTAGAAAGCCAGTGACTTAGATAGATTGCAGCGAGTAATTAGAGAATCCTCAATGCCTTCCTCGCTGCCACTCATTTGCAGGAGTCTTTGTTATCTACCTATCTGGGCGCAGCATGAGGCGATGTGTGTTTGCATCACTTTTCCCTCTTAAAATTCCTTCCTTATGTCACTGGAGAGACAGATCCCAGACCATATCTTGTCACCCAGGCTAGCACACCGCACAACGGACAGCGCAGTGGGACAGCCGTTAATTGGAGCAACTTGGGTTAGTAAGTACCCACGTGTGTGTCAGTGACATGCAAGAACAAGAAGATGGGCTGACACATGGAGACAGGGGACACCCTGGGCTGGGTGGCTGCCCCCCCTCCACCTATGCACACACACACACACACACACACACACACCTCCACATGCCCCTCGCCCTCTCTCCTTGCCCTCCGGAAACAACACCATGTTCCTGATACTGAGTCAGTGGTCACTATCACTTTCCATGTCGGCTGAGCAGCCTTGTTCAAACAAATGTTGTGTGGGTGCGTGTGTATCTTTAGAAAATTAATACAGTCATTGTTTTTTTTTTAATTAATCAAAATCAATGTGAAACTCATTTAATAAAGTAAACGCTTACACAAAAATCTGAGGTATTCATGCTTTACTAGGGTCTCCATTGTATGCTATTTTTTTTAACTTCTTTGCTGCAGTTAAGATGAAAATATTCTTTATTTAGTTACTCATCACTTTGCAGATAAAAATTTTGCACCCAAAACATATGAGCACATTAAAACTGATACACTGTAATAGGTTAAAGTACTCAAGACTGGTAGAATAGTTAAAATGAGCCCCACCTCCGGTTAAATGCATCAGTAATTTATTTTAAAAAAAAATTTTAAAACTCACACAAGCCATTTTTCTGCTGTGTAAGTACTGTAAGGTTAGATACTATATACACATTTTGCTAATGTTACTTATTTATTCTGTTCTTTTGCCAAAATATTTTCAATACAGGACTTGTAATGGAGTATTTCCACAGTGTCTTATTCAGAATGTGCCTTCAGTAAAAGATAAAAAATACTTTTTCCCTCCCGTTTGAAATTAAAATAAAATATTTGTCAAAGCAAAAACAAAAAAAAGAGAGAAATGGCTCAATAGACGGGACCATCTGTGTACCTTACAATCATCTCACAGTCCAAAGTCCTGACAGCTGCACTTCCTCCTGATCTACTGTATCCCCTCTGTGGCATTTCTCTTCCTTTCTTTTCCACTTCCCCCGCATCCCCATCACAAACCAGTCTGACAGAGTTCACTTTTCTCCTTTAAGAGGATGAATGAAGATAAAAAGCAAAGCAAAATGGAGCACGAGAGGCATCACTTGCTTTGATTCATGATGGCTGGGAGTTTGCCGCTTCTCTGCAACCCGCCTGCTTGGCTGCCTGCCTGCCTGTGGCTCCTTCCCGAGCCCTCTAATGGAGAGCTGCAGTCTGCTCGCGGTGACACCGTCAAGCCATCAGGAACGGCTGATTATGGTGCTAAATATTGATCTCTGCCTCACATGTGTCAAAATTCCCACCACCCTTTAATTAGAATTTCCCCTTCATGCCATACAGAAACTAACCGAATATATTAGAGCACTTCATGAGGAGGAGGGGAGTGCGGCGCGGGGCATAATTGTGACCTCTTGTCTTGCCTCTTCCCTCCTGAGTTTTGAGATGACTCCCAACTGTCTGTCTAATGCTCCCGGCTTCTGTGATAATCAGACTTATTTTCCTCGTCTTATCACAGGATGATCGGCTCGGCTCTCCTGTTCTCCATGTCCCTCTTCCCTGTCCTGACCCTCCCCCTCCTCCCCCTCTCCACCTACCCTCTTTGTCTTGTCCTGTCCTGCTTATTTTTTCTTAATTTTGCGCAGGCTGTTAGAGAAGGATGTCTTGAAAGACAGCTGAAACACACCTATTTCTGCACTAACCTTCATGTATTTTGTATGTAGTTAAAAAAATTTCCATTTAAGGGGGCTCCTTTCAAATTCATGATGGACATTTTTTTAACCAAAATGATTAAAATCACTGAGGCAGAACCAGAGACATTGTCTAATGTATTCTGAGCATTCTTCTTCCTTTTTAGATCATGGCGCCTACATTACCAACATGCAGTGTGACCCTGATAATTTAGTCAGGGATTCAGATGCTTTGTGCAAGTTGTGGCTAATATTCTGTAGCCTCGAGTCTCTAGTCGCAAGAAGTAAAGAGTAGCCACAGATGACTTTTAAGTTTACTTGTCTGTAACTCTAAACTTTTTTCATCTTCAGATTTGTAGCCTTCAGTAAACTAATGGTGACTTAGGTGACATCACTTAAGGCAGTTTATCTGATTTTGCATGGCTCCCTCTGGAGTACCCTTCAAGATCTGTCAGCACACTTAGCTTTGTGAAATTTGTGGAATTCCCCTTTATGGGGTTTGTAATTAGCAGTATGCGTTCCTTTGTGTGTATCTTTGCATTTCTGCTGATTCATTTTAGATAAATCTAGTATTCAAGCAGCTCAGTGACTTCATAGTGTGAAACAATGTATGGTGAAAATCATTTTTATTTCAAGATCTGATCTTTTCTGTCAGTGGATAATGTTTTTAATTTTGTGATGACTCGTCCTGCACTTGGGGGCATTTCTAATTTTTCCAGCAATAAAATGCTTTCTCTTTTAGACACAAGCCTGCTGTTTGCATACAGTAGCTACATCATGGGGAAGCTCATTCAGAGGAGGGGGACTTGCCATTTTCTGTTATTAACTATGGCCGATATAACCATGTTTGCTGCACAGTATCCGTTGTGGAGTTCATAGATGGGTTGGAAAACTTACCGACATCATGTTGGGGAAGGGGAATTTTCTGTTGTTTACTATGGACGATATTATCATCATTTCTGCACAGTATCAGTTGTGGAAGTCCCAGAAACGGAAAACTTAAAGACATTGTGTCTGTGTTCATAAGATAATCCTATAGTGTATGAAGTTGTGTCGCACTGCTCCGTGTGTTCACTCACAGCAATAGTTGTTTTGATCACCATGTCTGATTTAACATCCAGAAGTCAGCCGGAGTGGAGGGCGGGCATAGGGCAAATTCAGCCCCACTGGCTATTGTGAACGTCAATATCTGCGACGAGTTTCTGCCTAGAGTCCTGTTTTTGCACACGTCAAAACACATCAGTATGCAGAACCAGATCACGCTGTGACTTCCGTTTCACGGGGTCTTTACAGCACTGGGTACCCGTCTCAGCATCAGTTTGTGACATGCAAAGGCTTCATGTCACAAAGACTTTCCAACAAATGGTAAACCTTGTGAAACATTTTTAAATAGGTATTTAAGCTAGTGAAACAGTTGCAGTTTGTTGGATTAATGCACCAAAACAACTTGGTTATCTTTAGAGAGAAATTTTTGTGGAACTCTCAAACCCTGGTCTCCTGGCTAAAAGTTGTGTGCATGACCCTCTGACCTCCACCCCTCGTAGTACCTTGTTGAGTGGAGCCCCTGCTATGAACGTCCAACATTGCCTGGGTGGTTTTACATTGTTGTTACTTAAAAGCCCTGTACATTGCTAACAGATTCTAAAGGGGTGCCGCCTGATCCAAGCTGCCATATATGACAAGTTGGGAGCCAGAGGCAAGGCAAGATGAAGCTCAGTGAACTACAAGTGCAGCTCCAGTCATAGGAAATTACGGTAAACCAATCATTAACTGCTGTAATGTTAGTTAGCCAGCCCCTAGCAACTGGTAAGAGCCGACCCAGCATAACTTTGCTCCTACTCTTACTGTCCTGGGGAAGTCAAGTCAATTTTATTTATGAGTCAGTTTGATTTCAAGTCAGTTTTATTAATTTTATTTATTTGTACAGTCACCTGGCCTCCCAGCTGCTGGGGAGCTGCAGGGGAATGGCTAACAGGAGCTAACATAACCGGACCACGCCAGCTACTGGGGACTGACTCTCTGCTGTAGCTCATAATTTTCCACGGTGAGGAGCTGCATTTCAAATTCGCTAAGCCTCGCCTCCAGCACAACAAATAAACTTCACTTATTACATTGACCAGTATTGCTAAAGGAGGCAGAGGAATAAATAACAAGTGGCAGGATTGTGAGATGGGGAGAGAAAAGTCAAGAGTAGCTGCTAAGCTAAAGCTAACGTTAGCTAGCAAAGACAAGAAAGGTGAAAAAAACTGTGCGATTAGCAGCAAGTGCTTGAGTGTTACTAATGTAGGTTTAAATGAAAATTTGACAGAATATATTGAACTAAGCTTGAGGTACAAAAATTCACAGTCAACAACACAACGACAGGAAATGACGGAATACTCTTAACACAGTATGTCAGCCAGCAGTCATCCAAGCTCACAGGAAACTGGTTGCTCAGCTTAGCAACGTCATTAACTGGCAACCGAATGAAACAATCCATGTTTTTAATTAAAGTTAATCATTTTTTGTAGTTTGAAAATTGATGGGAATGTTTGGAAAATTGTTAGCACACAGCTCAAACATATTACATTGTTTTATGTCATTTTTTGAAACTTTAATGCAGAATAGTCAAATATTGTATCTTTAAGTGAGTTTTTCTCTACAGCTGGTTTCGCTCAGGTGTCACCTTTTTCTGCATTTTAAATCCCTGAAATGCCACCCTCTTCCCCAACCATTTCCTCCACATCTCCAGCTTTCTAAATCCATCTTTTTCCCATTTGCCAGCTCTCTTTCATCCCTCCCCTCCATACCTTTCACCCCTCTTCTCTCTTCCTCCCATTTTTTTGGTTAGGAGGCACCAGTCGTCATTGTAGGGTGCTGGTAGGCTTGCCGACAGCCGCATTCTGGCGGGAGTCAAGTGCCACGAGGTGCCTTTTTCTATTTGTTTGTTTCATGCTACACTGCACCAGCCACTGACCTGTGGTAGCCATGTCGTGCAAGGGGGAGGCAGGTTCATCCAATCAAAGACTGGCTGAAAATTAACACTGATCTTTCCATTCCTGAAGAGGGACTGTGGCAAAAGGCAATTTCATGACCATAGTGTGGATTCTGAATTCTTTTTACTGATATCTGCTGCGTGTTTTCTATACAATTTAAATGATTGTAAGTATTTACACATGTATATGAAAGAAAAGAGTTTAAATCCATTGTTCACTCTCATACTCAACATATTTTATAAGAATTTATGGCAAAGTATGATATTCTAATATCACAGATTTGTTTTTGTTTTGTTTTTTTTCCACAGTGAATTCAATCTGATCCCACGCAATTCGGTCCATGCAATATTCATAGTTGATCCATTGACTGCTATTCAAGCGGGAACTATTTGAAGAGGGAAAGTTCATGTGCATTTTTGATGGATTGTGCATGTCTTCCCCTACTCTATATGGATAGAGAGCTTGTTTGAAGGTCAGTGATTCTCTTCAGTCAGAGTCTTCTCTCAGCACTGCTTTTTACGGGGGGAAGAATATCTCCAGTCTTCACTCCATATTTTTCAAGTGCTTCTAGGATGACTAGGTTGGATGACCTTGAATCCTGGTGGAGATGAATCTCTTTTAGCCTCCCCTCTCTCTTCTTTTCTTGTGAAACTCTGGTATGAAGAAAGACAACGACCTTCTCCCGTCAGACTTTTCATGTAAAATATCCACTTTTCCCACATACCAACCTTTCCATGTCTTTGATATCCTGTGTTTTTTTTCACTTTGTGTGTGTTGAACTACATTATCCTCTTACAGACTCGCATTGCATTTTATTTATTCCTCTTTATTTGTTGCAAGTTAACCTGCTTAATGCTTTTAGTTTATTTGTTTTCACTGATCTCTAATTACATCCTTGGGTTTCTATGGTATATGCATTAAGAGAGGGGGTCAATATTCAAAACTCTGGTACATTTATGTGTGTGCGAGTGGGTCCGTGTGTTCGCATAGAGGGGTTGAGTGGATCTTGAGAGCTGGCAGGTGCATTATTGCAGCAGGCTCTGCCTAGCTTGACATGTGTGTGTTCCTAATCTCCGAGTGATATGACAAAGCTGTGTGGGAGCCTGGGTCGGATCTCCTCTGACTGTTGTGACACACACGCACACATCCACACATCCCACAACCTCCTTTTCCCTCCTCTTTTGTCCAACACACACACATACACACATCACACTCCCTTCTTGACCCCTCAAGGAGCCAGCGCTACTGGCACCCTCTCCCTGTAGATGTGTACTTATATGTGCTATGAGAGGTTTGTAAAAACATGCATCTGTTTGTCACTCACATGCCAATAGTGTTTGCATTCGTGCACACATAAAGTAATGCATACACTAACAACAAACAAGAGCAGAAGCTGGAGTCACCCTGTAGATACAGGCCAGTGTGAAAGAATTTCAGGCTTGTTTACCTCACCTTAGTCAGGGTGAGGACAATTACGGTTAAAAAAATGTTTTTGAAATGTTGTGAAAAAATGCAGTAAACAAGCTCTTTTATTTCCTTTTCTCAACCTGATTTGATCTCCACTGGGCTTTAGCTTGGTAAAAACATAAACTTGAGGGGACGACTTTGTAGCTGCAAAATCCAACCATGTTCAAAGTCTGCTTGTTTAATCAAGGGGCAACGCAACTGCGTTTTAGTTGCAATGCTCATAAGAACTCATTTTTTGGTTTGAGTCCCTCAACAGGCTGAATTTTTGTGCAACTCCAGATTTGTCCAAAGGAGCAAATAATTTCTGCCACACCAGTGTTATCCTAAATTAATAAAGCTATGATTTAATTTGGGGGAAAAAAGAGAATATTTGCTTGACTTTTGACAGGAGAGACAAACAGAAAATTGTGGATATTTTTTATTATTAGTCAGCACCTTAAACCCCTTTGCTGAAAAAGCATCCATGTACCTGCTTTTAATCTGCATGGATTTAATTCAGCAAACGCACACGAAGGGAGCTGCAAAAGACTGAAAGGAACTCTAACACTTAGCAGATGATAGAGGACCACACACACACAAATGCACACACGATTTGGCTCATAGACATGAACAGATTACATGTGCATGGGTGTGTTTAATATGTTTCATTTCACATGTAGCAGCGGCACAAACCGTAACACAGGATTAGGGCATATTCTTGCGGGAACTGAGCCAGTGCATCTGACCATGTTGACATTTTACACACTGACATCAGACAGATGAGGGGAGGGGGGGGATCGTTTGCAGCCCTGCATTCACTCACATTGTCACAGTGCAAGGTGTAAATTGGAAAACAGGGGCAGTATTTTTTAGATTTTAAACAAATTAACAATAGCTCTACAAAATTTTAGAAATTTAGGAGTAGATTGATTTTGAGGTTGGGCTCCTTTTGTAAAATCATACCGATGTGATTTTGAGAGAGGCATGATTTTACTGTCTGCTTGATGACACCCGGCGTGCGTCATCAAAACCAGATTCTTCTCCCGAGTGTTTTTACAGTTTGCTCCTCAGTCTCCTCCAGCCTCGCCCCAGAGACCTAATGCATCATTTGAGGCTCATACAATTCACTGCTTCCTGAGCCACTGGCTCCTACCAGCCTGATAGAGGCATTTTTCGCCACTTAGAAGTACGCACGGTGTGTCCTATCCCTTCCTCCTTAATATGTCCTCTATTACCATCAGGCATTTATGCCTGTTTTTTCTACTTCAGTAACCACTGAGCACCGGCTTCATTAAAACTAATTGAATCGGAAACATGTCCGCCCGAGGAAACATTAACTCTTTCTATTAAGGAAATTTCCGATTTCATTTTGTCAATAAGGTCAAAGGACTGAGGCCGTGTGTTCAATACTGATACATTCTGTGCCCATAAACTTAAACTGTAGGTTATTTACTTCAGGCTGACACAGGCTACGATCTACCAGCACTGAATGTGCATTTTAAACTCTGGTGGTTTCTGGTGATTTTATGATCATTAGTTCAAATCTTCCCAGAACTTCAGTTTCCTCCAGAAACCGAAAGAAACTCCTCTCTGTCACAGTATCCCGTCACTTTCATTGCATTATTAATTTCTTGTGGTTAGCATAATCGAGTCTTGGTACAAGCGTTGCAGTAATGGCTTTTACTGACCACACTTGAAACAATAATTTGATGGCATCCGTCAGAAATCAATGTGCAATAACAGAGCATACACAGCTGTTTAATATGAAGTAAATATTTATGAGTGATCTGACTAGGCATCAAGTCCAGTCAATCTTCTTTGAAAGGATCTGTGCAAATGATTAACCTCATTTTACTGGTGCTGTCTGGGCTGGTAATGGCCATTAGAGCTAAGAAGGAGTGAGGCCTTTGATTTTTGGCTCCTCATCATTCACAGCTTGTCGCATCCCTTCATCCTTCATACATGGCTGCTGAATTGATTGTCTGTTTAGTCCTATGAATGATAAAGCTGCTCTGGGCCACAGGCTGAGAGGGACAGACACGGCTCACTTCCATCTATATGCAAGGTGGATTTCTTTTCCTGCCTCGCCACTCGGAAATCTGCTTTTTGCATTATTTATTGGACAATCATCAGCATTTCAATATGGTAAATCAAATAGTCACAGTAATATAACTATAGGCAGTCACATCCAAAGGGCCATCATTCAACTCATTATTCATTCATTTTGTTTAGGGCTATAGTCGGCAGGACTCGCGAGATTCATAAGTTGTGTAATCAACGTGTTTTACTGCAAGCTGGCACAAGCTTGCCTGTGCAGAGGGAAAGGTAACATAAAAGGAAGGGATCCTGAGTGAGAAGTGTAAAGACTGGAAGCACTGGAGTGAATGAATAGTAGCAGAATTAATAAAAAATGATACGTCTAACCCAGGACTGGTGGAATATAACCTCTATGGGAAACAGCAACATGACAAGCAGGGTGCACCGACATGCTGAAGGAGTCAGCCAAGTCGTTTAAATCACTTTCATCTGAAGGAAAGCCGAGTAATAAAGAGCGTGTTGCAGCGTTGTAGTCATAAAGCATTGCAATTTGGATCTATTTCAGGTCTTGCTCATATGTTTTCTAATAAGATTTTCACTCTGCGCCTCAAAATAACTTTTAATGCCACTCACATAAACTGTGAGGAAGGATTGTACTTAACTGTAATTTACTCTCCGCTTTATCCAAGTCGGAGAAAATTACATGTTGTGTCCGAAACTCATATGCTGAACAGAGAGAAGATAGATCATCAGCGGGCTGCATCAGAGAAATTTGTCCATGTGTTGTTTGTTCGTCTTTAGGTTTATTTTCCTTCTGACTGCCGCTGCACTCGACTCTTGGCTGCTGCAGTTTGAAATACAATTTCTGCTTCATCTAAACTGATTCCGGCAGGAGTTTGAGCAGCACTGAGTTTTCCTCTTTCAGTGTCTGAGTACCAGAGACTCATGTAGTGCAAAGGTGAAAGGTCAAGTGCTCTCCCACCACAGGGATCAGATGAGGCAAAGGTCCTGCTTATCTTGGCCTCAAAAGATGGTAGTTTACAGACTAAATCGAAATCACAGGCAAAACTGTCAGCATGGGAACCTTTTTGGACAAAATTGCACACAGGAGTCAAAAGCTCGTTTAGTTTTGTTGCTGTGAAACTGGTCGAACTGTCCATGTTAACGAAGCACTGCAGGCTGTCATCAGGCTAAACACACCTACAGCAGAGCTGCAGGGCTTTGAGTCCACCGAGCACCGCACGTGTGAACCTGTCAGATTGCATCACAGAATTTTACAATAGTGCAGCAATGTGCAGCTGTGCATGCAACATAATCCCTGATCGTCGCTGTGCGCACTATGCGTGTGTGTGGCAGCATTCGTGTGAAGGTTGGACTCAGTCTTAATAATCTGATTCCTTCCTCACTTTGTGCATTTAAGCACTTAGCAGCAGACATGCAGACACACAGACAGTGTCCTCGGAGCACGGCCGCCTTCACCTGCCTGGCTTCAGTTTGTTGTTCCCTGAGCAGGAGCCGGAGACAAGGCTGCACAACTGGAAAATGATTTCTTTTCTTTCTCCTAGCTCTCCTCGCGCTGACACAGCCACAACCTTCCACTGATGTCAAGTGTGGGGAAGAAATGAAGTCATGGGCTGTTAATGAATTTAGACTGAAAGTCCTCCAGCATGTATAATCATGCACAAACACTGACAGAAGTATTAGCTACTTGTGTCATGTTTTATTGTGTGGAGATAGACATGTTTAAAACCGAACTGTACTTTGAGTCAATAGAGAGAACTTGTGACATTGTAATGCACCCTTTCAACAGATCTGCTAAATGTCAGCAAACTGGTTCTGAGTGTAATCCCAATTTGCCTTGGAATTAGCACTTTACAGTGACGATCTAATTATTTAGACAATTTATTGCCTGCTGCTAATATCTCTCAAAATAAGCTGTTCCCTTCATCTTGATCATGTGATAAATGTGGAATCACTGAGGATAAGTCCCAGACATGCCTCAGAGCCTGCCGTCACCTCTCTCCTCTGACAGACTAAAGGAAAGGCTTTGTGACAGCGGCGCTGCTTCACTTCGCGCAGGCCAATCACTTCCGGTTTCATAAACATTTAAATGGCTTTAGTTTCTGCAATTATGCGCAAAAAGATGCAGATTTGGTGCTCAGCAAAATCTGAAAATGAAGGCGATGAGTAACTGGGATTAAGAGATAATCAGCAGGACTTTTTTACCTGACTGAAAACAGAAGCGCGCACCGGACTCTCGGACGGTTTCACTAAAACAACCAGGTTACTTTGTCTTTTCATCACTCTGGCTTCGATTAAAAAAAACAAAAAAAAACAAAAAACTTTAAACTGCACCATTGTAGCAGGAGAGAAAACGTGCCTGCGTGTGGAATCATCATGTCTTTCTTGTTCACTTAAAATTACACAGACATGTGCAGCGCTGTGACGCACAACATAAAACTGTGACACCTGTGCGCACCAGGATTCACATTTCAACCTGAAATGTGTTCTTTTCAGCAGCGCGCGGGACGCGTTTTCTTCACTTTTTAAATGCATGTTGCAGGGAGACGGAAAGCTTCAAGTTTAATTAAGTTCCGGTTCTATAGTCGGACTTGCCGGCAGTGAGAAATATGTTTAAAACAATAAAGAAAAATAAAGCGGTGCAGGCCGCGAAGAAATCGTCTCGTACACAAATTAATATAATAGACTGTAAAGGCTGATTGAAATTGAAAATTTTTAATCCTTTCGCTTCAAGGAAGCAAAGGAAGTTTGCCATAAAGAAAACTTTATATTTATATTAGCATCAACTTCTGCAGCAGAGCATCCAGTGGAGCAGAGTGATGTATAAAATCCGATGTCCTTTTTTAAAATGTCGCACAAAGAATTTACTTTAGCCTACTTGGGATTCAAATAAAAAATATTAAAACTCCAAAAATAAATCCGATGTAGTTTTTTTTTCTTTTCCTTTTGTCTTTGCCAAATACAAATAGATATTAAAATGAAAAGAGCAGCCTGGTGTGTTAATAAAAGCGTCTTTTTTTTAACAATTTAAATATAAGAAATGCAGACACGCATGCGGGAGAAAACTTTAAGGTGTTTCCCAAATAAGAAGTAATTTATTTTAAAATGTAGACTAATTTTAATCACTGAAGTGTTCGCTCAGTGTAAGTTAAAATTAAACGATTCAAATGGTAAAAACAATTAACGGGCTTTGTGCGACATATTTTTGTTTAAACAAACTAGAGAATTTAAAATTCCCTAAAATGAAACGGTGGGCCTGCTCAGTATTTTCAACATATTCACAGGCAGTAACTTATTTCATGAACTAAATATGTCTACAAAATTTCAATGTAGGCCTAGTTAAAGTGAGATAGCCTACTAAAAAAATACGCTAATTATTATTATTATCAGAATGTTTAATTTGGCGCAAATATGCCTGTAAACGCTGATCACAGCACTGAAACAAAACTAAAATAAGTCTGAGCTTGAAAATCTTCTCTCTCTCTCGTGCCACAGCAGCTTAAGCCGCTCAGAGAGGTCTGAATTTAAACAATCAATTAAATTTCAGAGAAATTATTTAGCAAAGAATTGATTTAAAAGTTTTATTTGTAAACATTAAATATTTCTTTCTCTCTAAAGTTTTTGAATTCGGCACCAGATGCGTTACAGAAGTCGTCAGTACATCATGATGTCAAAGATGTGGGCCTGCATCACACACTCATGAACCTCTTGATATAAGATGGACTTTTTCCATTTTCCAAACGTGTTAAATCAAAACTACCTAGACGTTTATAGGACATAAAACATAGACAACGTGCTCAGCATGAACTTGGATGGTTTGAAATCGTTTAAATTGCACCATGCTTAGTGTAGCTCTTGGCAATAGAAATAATAAATATATAGAAACGTTTATATTCAACAGCAACAATACTTACAGCACATACAAACAAGGAATGTCTGACAGTTTTACAAACACCATGGGTCCCTCATTTTCTATACAGATGAGATATTTTTCCACATATGCGTCATACATAAAAGGAGTGCCATAACTACGAATCTGTATCAAATCTAGCAGACTACATAGTGTCCGGTATATATTATATATAGACATCACCTCAGCAAGTGCCTATAAATGAAAAGGAAAATAAAAATAATAATAATAAAAAAAAGAAAAACCAGAACATGCGTTGTCTTTTCTGGATACTTTTGGGATCCTGTCAGAAACACATAGGCACGAGTCAGAAAAGAACAAGAAATTAAATCTTTTCATTATAACAAACTTTGTACACGTTATAAACCGATGCATGGGAGGCATCACATAATCTATCATAATATACAGTGTGAGTGTTTGTGTGCGTGTACGTGTGTTTATATTATATTTATATATAAATGGAATATATTACATCTGAGTATGCTGAATCAGAGGCGGTGTTAAATAAACAGGAAGTGATTGCAAGACCGGATTAACTTCGTTGACATTTTGTTCACTGAGAGAATTTTTTTTCTCCCCGGGATGATTCTCTCGTTTGGCACTAAAAGAAAACAATTTCAGTGAATTAAAAAAGGCCTACACAACAACCAAACTTTCTGTCTCCTCTTGTTATTTTTTTTCATGACTCCTTACTCATAATAGGGTAATGATCTAATAGCCTACGGAGCTGGCAAATATTCAGAAATAATAGCGTTAAAAACCTGTCAAGTCTGACTCAAAACAGTCTTTTGGAAGTTCTTTGAGGTCTCTCCGTCGACTCAGACTCAGAAAGGTAGGGTGTCGAGGAAAAGTTTGTCAATTATTGCTGGCGGAGGGACTAGATCTTCTAGTTTTAGGTAAAAGATACGCTGCAGACCTTGAGTACATAGTGTGCGCAGTTCGGGGAGCTTTCCCAAGAGTTTTGACAAGTAGTTGGGACGATTCAATCCACCGCCATTGAATGTCACTTGATCTTTGAGGCAGTTGACTATCTTGTTTTGGAGATCCTCGACTCTCTTGGGTTCCTTGAGCCCGTGTCGCTCTGAAATGCAAAAGAAAAAAAAGACACTTAATATATAATTTCCGACGCATTAACTTTCTCTGTTTTGCGTGCATTGCAGCGCAGGCGGAGTTTCCACAGGCGCAGGCGCCTTTACGCACCTGTTACCATGGCCAAAGCTGCGATGCAGGAGAAAGCTGAGATATCTATGTTCATGCTCTGCAAGTTGGAAGAAAACTCCACGATGGCGTCCACCCACTCGCCAAATCCACGGACGCACTGTAGCCTGTGTAACACCACTCCATTGCAAAAAATGAGCTTGCCTTCCACCGGGTTGGACCTGCAATTAATAAGAAAACGCCATTAATTACGCGTGGCAATAAACGGGTAGGTAAGGGTCTCCTTATTATTGGGCGGCTAATAAAACCCAAAGCAATGAAGCTTGAAGGAGGGGCTGATAATTATCCAAAGCCTGGATTGTTTTGTTTAATTATCACACGGCTTACCTGTACGCCAGCCGCAGGACAAAAAGTTCAAGGAAGGCGGATTCAAAGAGGAGATCCTGATCTTGCTTCGGTAGGTCAGAGAAGCCGGGGATCTTCTCCGCCCAGCCCCGGATGATCTCCATGGAGCCCGTCAGGAGATCATAGAACTGCTGGATGTGCTGAGTGTTGTCTCCAGCCATTTGGTAGTCAGGGTTAGCCTGGAACTGGAATTTAATTTAAACAGCGCCTTAATGAGGTCCTTTAAAATATATAATCCGTGAAATTGCAAATGCCCATTTCCAAGAGGGAGAGGGTGCTTTTTTGCTATTAAATTCATGTCTTCCTTTTTATTAAGTTCTCTATTTCAACGCGATTTACTTTGGAAAAAATACGCCACATTAAAAGCCTGACAAAGTTAGCAGTTCAGCAGTGTGTTACAGAAAACTCTCAGGGCTGTAAATTGTTTCCTAAAGCTGAGCTAAATTAAAAAGGCCGTCTGTCTTGTTCGCTCTGTTTTCAGCCAGAGTAGAAGTTGTTAACCTTTTTTTTCCTTGAAAGTGATGTGTCTGTGTTTTATTTGTGGGACTGTGGTACCTTACTTACTCTGGAGTAGTCCAGAGCAGACATGGAGGGGTTGGAGTCCACATGGGCCCGAACGAGTGCGCTGATGAGGCTCACCGGCGGCGAGGGCGGGGAGGGCTCCTGGGGACTTTTGGGTTTGGATGGCAGGCGTCCTCTCCGACCTTTCAGATTATCCGTTCGGACAACTCAAATGGAAGAAACACATGACATATAAGACATTCATACGCAGTCGTGTTGTGCATTTAAATAATCCAACACTCTTTTACGCACATGCGTTCCCAGCGTGTAAGTGGGGGGAATATAAAGAAGCGGTCTGAAATAAATTAATGCCCGGCCTAAACTTACCTTCTCTCACCATTCCGACGACAAGGCACTTCTGGAAACGGCAGAACTGGCAACGATTTCTTCGGCGTTTGTCAACAGGACAGTTTTTATTTGCTAAACACACGTACTTTGCATTTTTCTGGACGGTGCGCTGCAGGGAAACAAAAGCAGAATGTCACTCTGCAGGCCTGATTTAAAGGCTCTGTAACACGCAGAACACAGTGTGGAATGCTGCAAAGGTGATTACAAATATGATTTTAAAAAAGAAAACATTAAAAAAACGCTAAAATGTCTGTCACCTCATGTTTGAGTGCTGCATGGAGAGGGAACAGACTGTCAGCAAATACACACAAGTGGTCTCATGTTTTACTTTCTCCTTTGAGATCGAGTGTGTGTGGATGGATATGAAATTATCTTACACACGCACTTAAGATGTTGCTTGACAATATGTACCAGCCCGCATAAAAACTGCGATCATATTAAATGTTTGGACTGTTATGATGGTTTTTGTTTTAAGAAATTGTGCAAAATTTAAGTTTGAATAAAAAGTATCACAGGGCATCTTTCGTGTAATTACAGTAACTGTGATTCATCGTTGCTGTAATTTCATCCCACCTTGAAAAATCCTTTGCAGCCCTCGCAGGTTCTCACTCCATAATGCTGGCAGGCTGCGTTGTCCCCACATACCGCACACAGACCCTCGTTTGACGGAGATCCTCGGGACGGGGGCGATGGCACTTGGCTGTCCACCAGCTGGTGTCCGTGGCCGAGCTGCAGGGAGTGAGGAAAGGCCAGACCCGCCTGTTTCCGTATGGCGCTGGGCACCGCAAAGCTCTGGCCGTCCAGGCCGCGGTGCACGCCCGGGTTGTCGTGGTTCATGGAGACGTGCAGCGGCCCATCGAACCGCATCTGACAGCTGGAGACGGGAGTACCGGGTGGGGACTGCTTGAAGGAGAAGAGCGAAAGCCTTGACACCGGATTCTTGCGCTGGTCCATCATATGCGACGTGGCCGCAACATAGTTCTGGTGGAAACTGTGGAGGGAGCCAGGGTCCTCCCACATGTGATTAGGCTGAACCTGGAAGTTTGGCGTACTCGGGGCATGAGGAGAGGAGGGTTTGAAGTACATAGGCCCAGAGTGAGCCATCATTTCTTCCGACTGGGGAGGCAGGTGGCTCTGCTGATGGTAGTTGTGCATCTGGACGTCCTCCACCTTGATAGAGGACTGCTCTCCAGAGTGGGGCATCTGATACAGACAGGGCGGTTTAACGTCGTAACTGGTGTTATAGTTGTCCATGAATGTACTGAAACTTGGGAGAGAAGTAGTAGCTGTGATCTCAGTGTTGGTCAAGTCCATGCTAAACTTCACAAACTCAGGCGTTAAGAAGTCGCAGCTGTATTCTCCTGCGGTGTGGTAGCTGTAGCTCTGGGAAGCAGGACTAGCTCCTTGAGGTGATGATCCATACTGAGCCTGAACGCAGGGCATGGCTGCAAAGCAAGCGGATAAAAACACATCAGACTTTCTGGAAAATATCTTCAAACCGTGGAAAAAAAGTTTGACAATTCAGCCTCTTTAATCTGATTTTACTCATATCGGTAAAAATAACAGTGCTGAGCAGAAGTAAATTCACATTAAAATAACATCAAACTATAAGACATGTTTGTCTTTATTTGTAAATACTTTTTTTATATCATACCTCAAGTCTTCTGACAGTTTTTCGGTGACACTTGAAATGGGTAATGCCAGGAGTTGTATGGGTGTCAGGATTCAAGAAAGCGGCTCTGTTCTGGATCTTCCCCTAATAAAACACATCACTTTGACATTTACCTTATTATAAATAAAACAACATCTAAAAAAATGACTACAAGATCTCACATAAAGACATATTTAACCCAGACGATTGCGCACGAAATGAAACCAAATTGTAATTACGCGCAGCATTTTGGAAAATTTCCCAAAATGTCAAAATGCTGCCGTCAAAATACAAGCGTGTAGAAATTAAACAGCGCGGTTCGTCTTTTTCTTTTTCTGGTTTTAGAAAGTGTGGGGTTTGGTCGTGATGAACAGACCAACTTCGCGCACTTGACATCAGGGGAAACTTGTCGAGAAAGCGGAGCGCGAAAAATCCTCCTGAATAATCAGGAACACCCACGTATCTGAAGAAAGTCAGACTCCGTTTTGTGTAATGACAATTTTACAGAAAAATTAGACTGAAGAAAATATCTCACAGAAGGAGCTGCAAGTGAAGCGCAGACACGGATTATGTTGCGAAAAGAAAAGAGATGAGTGGATCTTACCTCTTTCACATCAGACTCGTGGCTCTCAGTCCATGCGATAAGCATGCAGGGGGTATTCATCAATTTCGGTAAAAGCTCCAAATCATGAGCGTCGGTACCCAACAATGCCAGGCAGGCAAACCGTGTGACTCCGCGCACTGACAGCGACACCAGCTTCGACTACCCAGTCTGGCCAATGTGGCTTTGTTTATGTGAGCTCTGGATACTGTGGCCCACGTGTTTCACAGCGCGACGTCATCGGCGTCGACACAGACGAGGACCAATCCGCTTGGGAGCTTTCTCAAGCCCCAATTTTTCTGGTGAGCATGTTTGTCTTGTGGTATGTGTTCTATGTTGCTTCCCACATGGACATTAGCAGAGATGTAGTGGAGGCTAAAACCCTTCTGTTGCTCAGCTCACCGCTGTGTGTGCAGAGGACTTAAATCACGCGTGTTTTGGGGCTGACATGAATCTATGTGCCGTGATTTCATTGTGTCTGTGGCAGGTGCGCAAAGTGAGCGAGAGAGTAGAGTTTTTGCACATATAATAAACTTTTTTCTTAAGTTTTCTGCAGGTCACAGTTGTTTCTCCATCACATCAACAATTAGAACCGTTATATGATCAGTTTAACACCAATCATGATGCAGTAAAGGTAAACTTCGAGGTTGCAGCAGGCCAGAGTATAAAAACTCATGCTGACTAATGGTGAGTGTATTTATTGCCTGATAGTTGTTGGTTTAGTGTCAAATTGAGACGAGAGTACATTGGCACGTCAAGGCGCAGTTATGTCACAATGAGGCTCACGCGCCAGACTCACTACACGCGTATGAAATAGGCCTAATGAAGCGGGGGGTCAATATTATTCTTCGTTATCTTCTGACAGGATTTCTGTATTTCAATTGTGTTCCAAATTTAGACCTCAGATGGGGTGGGGTTTGGGTTTGCGGGGTGGGCCGCCTATTCATAGAGCTGGTGTAGAGTATGTGAGCCGGTGGAGGAGGAAAAGGAGGAGGAGGAGGTGGGGGGTAATTAGTGGGCCTGTAGCCAGTTGTCATTGGGGAACCAGTTCAGTCCCCAGAGAGGGAAACGTGATAGGAGCGGGCAGAATGGAGAGTGACGCAGAAAACGCTCAAGTTGACGCAGTCGCCAAAATAATCTTTCGGCCTTATTGTTCTGCCGCGATGGAATAACTGATCTCGGTGTAATCTTACACCAGCACCTTGCAGCCAATCAAGTTGGCCTGAATTTTTCTACATGCATATTGGCCTGGGCAGCGAGCCAAAGGTGAGGTGGGGGAGCGTGATGCTGTGTGCGCACATGCACGTAACAGCAGCCGGCATAGTGGCGCAGCGTCGTGTGTTATTTCTAGTGGAATGATGCTTTATTATACGATCCACAGAACAGCCATCAGTCTCTTTTTTTGGTTGCCTTGTAGTCGGTGCACACAAGGACAGAGTGTGCAAGAAAACCGTGTATCCTGGTTACACTCACCTCTAGAGGACACTATTGTTCCCTAGCCATACATCACCCAGCTCCTCTTCCTTACAATTAACCTCCCTAATTAAGCTAACCCCAATAAGGCTGTGGTCACAGGAAGTCGTTTTCAGGTTGGCTCTCTTACAGGATTTGTAGATGACATGTTACCCCACACACTGCCCTGAAGCTTTGTAATGTCCTAAAAGCTCTGATGTTGTTTTGATCAGTTGTAGTTATTATATTCCACTTGCATCTTTTACATGAGGTGTGTAGTTCGTCAGCATGCACAAAACCTCTCACCATGTGCTGATCATGCACATGTATTTACACACAGTGTGGTGTGTGACACGTCTGCATAACAGATTCACACTGAATCAGGCTGTATGAACACACACACACACACACACACACTGCGTTGCTGTTATACATTCACCATTTAGGATTTGGAAAGAAAACACAATTAGCTGTTTAATTGGCCGTTTTACTGGAGAATCATTAACTTCCCATTTATATGCCCAATTAATTGACAGCTATTTGAAAGTGAGGAGTTAGTTTTAATCACACAGAAGTTATTTCCTGTGATTATATTTTTAAGTTTGTTTGAAGAAATTTCTACAGACATATAGTTTGAGCGTGTGGGCGCACGACGGTGCCTGTGTGTGTGTGTGTGTGTGTGAGCGAGAAACAGATTTTTCTTTTGCAGCTCAGAGCATCACAGTTATCAGTTATTAATGTCTCTGCAGGTACAATATGAAAATCTGCAGGAAATGCCCTTTAATAACAGATAAGGTGCTGTCATTTACTCGGGGATGCACGATGCTGAAGGGTTACAGTTACAGTCAGACCAGCAGCTGTCTGCTGCCTGAAGGGTCGACAGGAAAGTGAAGAGTGAACATGGTCCAGCCTGTTTCTTTTGCTCCTGATGGCTGTTTTTACTTCCTGTGTGAGCTGAGCAGAAAGTAACTTTAAAGTCCAGGTTTTGTGCCACAGCAGCAAGTGCTTAGCTTGCATCAGTACCTAAAATCACTATTGCCACTGTTTTTATGACGTCCTTGTGCTGGGCTCCAATCTTTGCCTACATTATATATTTTTCTATTTTAACCTGATACTTGGTTATGTGCCCATTGATGTGAATTATCATAGCATGTGGAGGCTGCAGCCTTTTTGTGCAGATGTGGCACAGCTGCATTAAAGCCACAGTTGGTAATTTTCTAAACATCAATAACTTTTTGTGTTCCATTTGGTAAATATTTCATCATACCCATAGACAGCTGTTGGTAAGTGAGGTGATCCAAAAGTCCAAAGTTTCCCATAATGCCTCTGTATTCACAATTTGTAAAAATCCTCTTGCTCTGTTCTATTTGCCCAATCAGTGACGTTGTCTGTGCCTTCTGTCCTGATTGGCTGGTCTACGCTGCATCTCTTAGCAACAAATGACGTTGATACGAGCTGATTGTTTGTTTGTGCCTTACGTTCTGACTTGCCTGTGCCCACAACAGAGAGTTTGCTAGCAACACCGTCAGCCGACTCACACTCGAGCTGATACGGACCAGTTTACTCCGCTGCAGCTTTCCCTGTAACTCTGTCTCAGTTCGAACTGGACGTAAAAGACAGAGCTACAACAAATGAAATAAAACGAGCTGGCACAAACAGCTGCGGCAGAATTGCTCCCCAACAAACTAAGGTTAGCTTGAAGTTCGTTAGCAGAAGTTACCAGCTGCAGCTTTAAGCACACCTAACTACTGAGAGTGAATCTGATGTGATTGTTTTTGGGTTTGAACAGGTAGAGCCTCACTGTTGTAATGAGTTTATGGAGGTAGACTGATGTGGTCATTTCCAATAATATTGTTGCATTCAAAAACTCATACAAATATCACAATGAAAATTAGCCTGCTTTTCTAAAACTCTCAGTATAGTGTTTTATTAAAGGTGTGAGTGTGACAGCATGCAGAGTCATCGCTTTCACTGTTCAGTGACTGAAGTGAATGTAAAGATTTAAAAAGCAACAAAACACATTTACTGCATTCCACTTAAATGTTGAGGTACTTTTACTCAACTTGGATATTTGTAGAATATAGTGGAAATGTAATATTCATTAAAAATTATTTCATTCATGTATAATCACCTGAAAATAGGAATTGTGTTTTGATTACTTTTGACAAGCCTTCTCCATCTGCAGAGCAAACAGGTCCTTTTCCACTGAGTCTGCCTTGTTGCACCACCATGTTTCTACAGTAGCCTGGAAAGGACAAATCAAACACAGACTCTAGAAAGTGCCTTTCATGTTTTTTGAAAGTTTTAAAACCACCATAGTTTCTCTTAGGCTGTATTCCGTTCAGGTGGTTCGGAGAAACGCTGCAGGGTTGTCCAGTGGTGTGAGTGTCATTTAATTAACATAACAGGACTAATTGTGTGATGTCAAGTTGTGCCCTCTACTTCTCCCTGAATCCACGGGTTATGGTTAATCACTGGAATACGGCCCCTTTGCGTGATTGGCGGCCACAGCGTAACACATCTGGCTGTGGCGAAAAAGTTAAGCCGATTTCAAGTTTACTCGCCACAGTCGGCTGCGTTTTTTTGGGCAGCAGCTGCAGCTCAGACTGCTGCTGCCAAAATGGACAGACCTCTAAATATAGCCTTACACGCTATGAGGGCGAGTGTCAGGGACCTTCAGTCAGATGCAGTCTGCATCTTCACCACTAGATGCCGCTAAATCCCACACACTGGCCCTTTAACATATTTTTTGACAAAGGTAGGACTGTACTTCTTTTAATCGCTGATTCATTCACTTACTACTTTAATATTAGTTTGCCCCTAAAACTGGAGAAAAGTGAGGAAGGAGTTGCTCCACTCCTTAAATTGAAGCTGAGGTAGTTTGCAGAATTTGCCAGTCCCTCGCACAAATCCCATTTCATCTCTGAGCAGCAGCAGGTATCAAACTTTCTGAGAATTGAACAGCCCAACCCTGAAGGCATCCCTTTGCTCAGTGTCTTCTTTCCATTTCTAGATTCCCTCTTTACAAGCTTAAATGTCTACTTAATATGCTTTAATGCCTGCTCTTTAGAGCCGGGGAGCACTTCATCACTTTTATACACCTTTATATAACACACTGTTAACTAGCAATGCCTTATGGAACAGCTTGTCTTGCAGCTGGAAGGCGCCTCCATGGCATGATGAAGGTACCTGTTCACCATTCACAATGAGACAGTAAAATGGGAATAGAGGCCTCTGCATACTGCTGCTGTCTATATCAGTCAGTGATGAATATTCATGAATCACAGTGTCATGACATGCTCTGTAATTGGCAGCAACATTAGTAATGACACTGCTGGTATCAAGTCCCTGCATATTCATGTGGTGGGGCAATATTTCCTCATGGTGCTGTTTTTTCTCTTCTCCTGAAAGTGAAAATGTATTCTGAAGCTGCAGGTGTCCCTGGTGCCACAATCAATTGCTGGCTGGCTTGTGCCCCAGTGAAAATCAGACAAACCATTAGTTTCTTTGTCAATCTCTTTGATTAATAATATATCTGAATTATGAAAGGTTGGGAAGACTTTAACTAGTGTAAAGTGGATCTCTTTGTAATAGTTATGAATGCAGGCCTAAAGGACTCCTATATACCAAGTTGATGCCACTGGCTACAGGGCTTTGAAAAGATCACTGGTACAGTGATGTATTGAGGACTTTCACCTAAAAAGTAGCAAAAGTTATTAAATTATTTGAAATACCAGAGAAATGATGCTACACAGAGTTTATTTCTTATCCAGGATGTTTGAGGTGTGAGTAGATTTTGCAGCTTCTAAGGATACAAGCCTGCCCATTGAGGCAACACATTGATAGTGGGCACAAATTTCTTTTTGTACTGGAATTTTCCGCGACTCCATTTCGGCCCCACTAAAGTTTCCCAGAATGGATGATGAGGGAATTGGGTAAAGCTTTGCCTAAGCTGCAGCTTTCTCCTCTAAGCAGTTTTCTACTCATTGCTTCAGTGTATTGCAGTGCACCATTTAAACTGAGGAGGAGGCAGACCTGGCCTCAGACAAGTATTGAGATGATAACATTGTTTACAACAAAGTAGATTTATAATCAAAACACTGATCGTGCTTCCAGTGCTGGAAGAAGTAATTAAATCATTTATTGAGGTAAAAGAAGCAATACAGCCATGCATAAATACTCCATTTCAAGTAAATATCCTGCGGCTGAAATTCTGCTTAAGTTTAAAAACATCTTGAGCCAAGTGAACTTGAAAGTATCAGAGTAAATGTACTCATTCTGCAGTAACATGTCCTCTGTAAGTGATGTATTAAATATTAAAACTTGAGATTACTAATACAGAAGCATCAGCATATAATTGGGCCTGACCGATATGGGATTTTTGGGGCTGACAGCGAAACTAGAGAGCAAAAAAATTTTGACATCCGAGATATTAGCCAATATTACACATAAGTAATATTGAATGAATGTGTTCATCAAATACTTGTGACAAAGATATGTAATGGAAGCATGATATTATTTATTAAACAAACTTTATTCCAGACATCAGTGCACTTAATAGAACTAGTTGTTAAACAATGTACAAAATATGTAATTACACCATTTTAAATGACTGGTCAAAGCATTTAAAAAAAAAATTGGCCTCAGAAAATAGTTTTATTATTGGCGCATATCAGAGAACATGTACTCCGGGTACATAGGTTGATATCGCCTGATATTATTGGCAAACCAATATATGTGTTGGGCCGTAGTGTATAACCGGCATTTTGCTGCTGTAACTGTTGACACTGGAGCTAATTGTACAGCTAGCTAGTTTAGGTAAGTCGTTCCCAACCTAGGCGTTGGGCCCC
>JAPZDX010000005.1:14127427-14141515 GCA_029783625.1 Naso annulatus | reverse complement strand
TCTTGCTTGAACTGTTGACTACACTGCCCAGTACTTCCCCCACAATTTCTGGTGGTATTTCTTTGTTTCGTCAGTGTCCATAAGCTTCCAGGAGACAGACAGAAATATGGACAAAATGAACGCAGAGAACTGACAGAAGGCTCTGTACATATCCATATCTACTGAAGAGCATAAATTATCTGTAAGAGCAAACCTATGGCATTAGCTGCACCAAGCCTCTGGGCAGACCAACCCCTGCTGGCTGACATAAAAGGCATCACAAACTGTTCGCTGCTTCTGATTTAGCGAGGTAACATGACCACAAATTCCCAGATCGTAGTACTCAGTAATGCTGCAAACACAAGTGCTTTCATCAGTGGGCATAGGCTCAGTCAACATTGTTTTACCTTTATTCTGTGATATAGTGACTTAACAGACAGTATCTAGATGATAATCTTCGAGATTACCACTTTAAAACACAAAATCAAAATTGTCTGTTTGGCAAGAAATCACTAGAGGCAAGCAAGAAAACTTGGTTGACTTGTGATTTTGAACAGGCCCATTGAAGAAATCTCGATTTTAAAGCTTAATGGAAACAGTTGTTTTTTTTTTCTTCAGTCTCTCCCATCAGAATCTGTTCATCCTCCTCCCCAAAAGGATTCTAAATGCTTGATATTTATTGGATGAATCCAGTCGATGCCAAATGAGATACAAATCAACATTAAATGTGTTTGAATATCCAACAGTAGGTGCATGTGATTGGCTCCAAGAAATGTTATTGTCTTGCATTTTATGAAGCTGAATGGCATGTTGTATTTGATGCTGGCTTTTAATTTCTCTATCTGTCCGTGCAGTTGGTGTTTTTATTACTATTAATTTATCACTGGGGTTTTGTCTGCTTGGCCACTTGCATTTATAGAGTAATAAGGGAATGTATTTAATACCGCCTGCTTTCAGTTGCGTTGTGAATTGTGAGCATGAATCAAGGCAGTTGATTAAACCATTCTGTCCGAAGCTTTTAAGTGTGCTTAATTTCACACCATCTATAAATAAAGCAATTATTTTCACATGCACACTTTCAAAATGAAGGCTTCATATGTTTGGCTCAGGCTATATCAAAGACTTATTGTGCATCTCTAGTTCTCCTCTGGTTAATCCACTTCCAATGTCGACTACGGGTGCTTTCATTAAGAAACCAGCGCTGTTTTTTTGTTTTTACAAAGCTCAAATTATAAGGGAATTGTATTTTGAATGCACTCATGAAACTGTTTAAGCCAGTGGGTTCCAATGCACACTTTTGTTGGACTTAATCTACAGATTGTTGTGGGAAGCCACTCGAGTATTATGCAATGCAAACTCCTCAAAAGAACACAAATGGGGAAATTCTCAAAACTGAGTATGTGGGAGGGCTTATCCGAGCGTCTGCTGCCAGCTTTAACACTTGAGGATACTTCATGTTAGATGGATTTATGCTTTTATTTTCTAATCTTTCACTGTCTCTCTCTTGCAGTTGAGTCTCGTCTTGATTCTGACCAAAGCAGCGAGAAATCAAGTAAGCTGCCGTTCACTTCAAACTGCCTTTGGAATAAAAGATGGTTATTAGCTTATTTTCAGTTCTGCACATGCATTATCTCTTCTAACTTTGTCCTTTTTTTAAATTTTTATTTGAGTAAGACACAAGGCTTTTCACACAATAACATTTGACTTCGAGAACACCTCCATTGTGTACACATTCAAATGGCGTTGTGTATAATCATGCATGTCTGCTGAAGGACCTAAACGTATTATAATTAGAAAATAATGGGCTACTGTTCATGGATGGGAGGTTTCTACTTAACATTTTCCCTCGTAGCAAATGGGCTAAAATCAAAATCAACCTGGATAGAAGCTCGTCAGACCCCAATATAAAAGTTGATCTAGCCTGTTAAAAGAGAGGGACTGTGCACACAGAGGTGTAATGGCCAGGCTGTCTCTATTAAGGCTAACAGCTCCCGTCTCCTTCAAGGTGGTCATTTAGTAGTGCTGCTCATTCAGCCTAATCAATGGTTGAAGCCGCAGCGAACCATTAAATAAAAAAGAGGCTAGAGATGAGGTGCTTCTGATTGGGGTTAATTGGATGTAATTGGAATTTATACTGTACAGTGGACGACTCATTAAGAACACATTTTAAAATAATGTCATTTGAGCTCAGGTCATTTAACCATTTTTAGATTGAAAAAGTGCAAAGCAGGACTTGAAAAAAATGGCATAGCTGGTGTTCTTACAGCATAGCTGTCTACAGACTGTATAAACCATTAATGCAAAATGTCACTTATTGGTGTGCCAATTTGGTACTCACATGGTTCAATTTTAAACTGAAAAACTATTTGATTTATTTAAGTTAGCATGTACTTACCTATGGGTAACACTTTCCTTTTAGTCCCCCTATTTCTTATTGTACTAACAACACTATTTAAACACATAATAATGTAATTGTAAGCAGATATGTGTCAATTAAGATATTTATCAACAACTTTAACTCCTCTTGTAAGCATTTAACAGAAAGTGGTGTAAAAAAAAAAGACAATATAGTAAAACATTTACAATTAAACTTTTGTGATTTAAAATGATTTACATAAACAAATGCTTAAAATGGCTTCTTATCTGCTTATAACTACATTAAAATGTGTTTATTTAATATTTATATACTGCTTATAAATGCTAAATAAAGGTATTTAAAGTGAAGTGTTCACAAACTATGTTAAATGTGACAATTTCCTTGAATTTCTGACTATATTTTAATTCTTTCCAGAGTTTTGTCCGGCTAGCATCCTGTGTTGAACGGCTACTTGAAGCTCTGTGCCATGAGACGAGCTCAGACGGATGGATTTCACCACTAATCCGTTTGATGTAAGTGAATTTAGGTTCTAATTCATGGGCTTGTGCACTGTATAACAAGCTAGAATCAGCAACACACGGTCCATAAATTCAAGAGGAGAGCGAGAGGGAGAGGGAGCGAGAGACAGAGTGTGGGATGAGAGAAGGGGGTAGAAGAATATGGTGTTTAACTGGAAGGCAGTATGTTTTATCAGTCACTGGCACCATTTAGCTGACAAAAATGAGCAGGCCCAGCTCTGGGAATAGGGCCTAGGCACCGGGTGTTCACCAAATCCTCACAAGAAGAATATCAGCACTTCTCACATGCTGCTGCCTGATATCCACTGCTGTAGCTGAAAACTATCTCCATTGTCCAGTTTGATTGCCTGAATCAAACTGATTTACTGCAAATCCATCTGAGCTTTGATAAATCTATTACAGTTTCATTTCGCTGATTTCATTAACGTGAATAAAACCAGCCATGCTTTCTGCATAACTGCCTTTTAATGGCTTGGCCCTGTCACCTGCCTCAGTATTAATCCCTCTGACTTATTGCTCCGCAGAGGGAATGAGTAATGGGTATTTGAATGTGATCAGCACAGTACAATGCAATTAAGGAACCGGTACTGTTCTGTGCCTTTAATCCTGAACTAATTTGAATTGCAGTTTGATAGCACTGTGAATCCTGCATAATTATGTAGGGTGCATATTAAACTCTGTGACAAACCGAAGAGGCCTTTAACTAGCCCTGCCATGAGGAGAGCAGCCAGGAGAGCCACAGTAAGGTAGCCAGACACAGCACACTGGAAGTCTCAATTACCAGCTGCTTGGCTGACAGGTGGAAGCTGGAGGGAGGGGACTTCATTTAAAAATCGTTGACACTGACGTCTTTCTTTTTTTTTCGTCCCATACCTCAACAATTTTATACAAGTGTCATTTTACCCTCCAAGAACAGACACATCAAGTGTGAATCAGAGGAGGTTTGGGTTCGGTCAGGGTGGATGAGCTCTGAGGGGAAGGTACTTTTCTTCAAGGTCTGCATTAGCATGTCTGCACTAGCTTTCATTCAGTCACTTGTTTTTAATACAGTTTGGCAGAATCATCAGGGGTGTTAAATCCAGTTTGTTCCTCTCATGTATGACCATTACATCCGAATCCCAGCTGTGATTTGGGGGGAAAAAATTTACAACACGATATTTGGAGGTCACTTATTAACACCTACAGCTGCTGTCAAAGTGTTTTCTGAATTCTTGGAGAATCCTGGATGACAAAAATATTATACTTGCGGCACATTAAATAAGATTTTAATTAGTTCACAAAGTTTCATCTCTGTTTCAAGTAAGGTGGCAGCTGTAACTGACAAATCTCCTTTCTAAATTTGTCTATTGTGAACCAAAAATTAAATCTCACTATCATCTGTGTTCTCACGGATATTTTTTTCCCAGCATAT
Source organism: Naso annulatus (assembly GCA_029783625.1). Taxonomy (NCBI): domain Eukaryota; kingdom Metazoa; phylum Chordata; class Actinopteri; order Acanthuriformes; family Acanthuridae; genus Naso; species Naso annulatus. Next base: position 14,137,230 of record JAPZDX010000005.1, on the reverse strand, counting down.
TTCATTTTCATACAAAGTAAAACATTATTTTGCCTGTATTTTACAAAAAGAGCGAGGATAACTGTGTTTCCTGCTATCTGGATTAGAAAATGCCGTCACAACTTGGATAGCAGGTTAAAAATTACGATTTTTTTGTGCTACAGACAAATTATTTTTTCATCCAGATGATTTAAAAAGACTCCAGTGATTCTAGAATTGCACTGAAAATAGCTGTAGGTGTTGTTAAACAACCTTCTACATTTTTCAAAGCTGGTCAGGTGATTATTTTGAGGGGAAAATCAGATGCTTTGCTCTGTTATTTGAATGTAACATTAATACATGAGAGCCTCAAATGAGGCTACAGGGGTGCATGAAAAGTGTTTCTCCGTTTGACAGTGGTGGTTAAAAGAAATTCAGTTCTAAATCTGAAATAAATTCTTCCATCAGGAGTTTCTTGATGTACCACAAGTGGTCTGACTTGGGCACATTTCACACCGCCTTAAAATATTCTTAACAGTGAGCTATAATGCTTCACACAAGATTGAGTCACAGAGCGAAGAAAAGAGGGATGAAGTGAGGAGGGAGAAAGAGATGCAGAGACAGAGGGGAGAAGAGGAGGAAGACACAGAGGGGGCTGCTGGCTAAATTAAGCCATTGTGACTCAAAATCCTCCTTTAATAAGGTTCATGCTGTCTACAACTTCATCATTTTCTCCTGAATGATAATTACTTTATTCAATCATGTTCAAGGTTTTAGTGAAAGCTAGCATTGATTGATTAACTTCAATTACCATGCTTGCATTTGCATAGATAAAAACTGCTTTTCAATTTGTGAGTGGCACGCGGGTGGAAACCCTGCCTTGATATTTGCATTTCAATGTGAACGGTGAAGGATAAAGGTGGGAGCGGGGTCTGTTCACTGCTAAGCCCTTTCTGGTCGGCTGCGCCAGCATCTATTTTTCCATAAACACCCTTTGTTATGATGTTGGTTTGCTCCCTCCACGCAGAGAGAGCCAGCAGTGAGCTCTGTTTGCAGGCTGGCTTGACGGCTCTGTTGGGGGATTAGGCTACGTTGCACTACAACTCAGCGGAGAGCTTAGGTGAGCTCGGTCTGTGCCACCGCGCTCCTCTCGCGTACGCCGAGCCCATAAATAGATGACTGTTGGGAAATTTCACACTCCAAGGAATTGTATATGGCCATATTATATGTATAGGCTGACTAAGCTAATGAAGATGCATTTGCGTACAGAGCAGGAGGCAATGGAGATAATTACAATTATCACATGTCAATATCAATCATCATTAACCAGACTGAAAAACATATATGGACACAGAGTATTTATCTTGACAGATGTCTCCCGCATTTAACCTTCACTGTGTTTGAATTCCTTCAACTTTCGTCAAGCACCTCATATCTAATCTCAGTTACAAACCTACGCGCTCGTTTTCAGATAACAAGATTTCCTACCTCCTGACAAGCCGCAATTTTTTTTTGCTTCTTGCCAACTTTAAGTGATAATGGAAAAACCAACAGATACTTGTAATTGCATTGTTGTAATTGGAGGGCATGAGCACCCAAGTGTGAAAAAAGATTTTTTTTTAAGTCCATAGCCACTTGATCATTGTGAGCTAAAATAGAAATAATGAGAGGAGGTGGTTTTGGAATGTATAGAATTTCCATTTTTTGAGTCCACGCAGGTACTGTACAAATATACAGTGAGCGAAATCACAGCTGCGCCACTTATGCATGAGTATTGGGATTACTGTCACCTTTGTCTGCATATTTTTCTTTGATTAATGTCACCCAAATGCTGTGTCTTCCAAATGAGAACCTAGTTCATTTGCATGATTTTTTGTACATGGTGCAAATTTGGGGATAAATTAGTCAGTCTTCCATCTTTGTTGGCATGGCACTGAGTGATTTTTTACTGAAGGAGTCTCAGAGCAATACTCCCAGAGAATTACACCTGTGAGATATGCTAATCATTAACACAGCCATAATGACCTTATTTACCTTCATATAAAAGACAGAAATTAGCATTAGGTGCCCTAAATGAACGGGGAGTTAATAATCAAGGCACACACTTTTACCCCCCATTTGTTAGCTGGAGAGGCTCAACAGCAGCCTCGGTATGTTTAGTTGCAGGCAACCATCAGTCGATGTCTTTAAAACGTATTATGGCACCATCTCCTATTGCTGCCTCGGAGGGGAATTCCCAGATGGTGGGCTATGATTAGGTAGTTCGCTTAGCTGTTTAGAAATGAGCATCTGGAAACACAGGTTGAATTAACACCACTGGGTCCCTCATTTTCTCTAAATGAGTGTCATTCAATTAATCTAATTATTAGGCATACAAAAACTGAAGGACTAATAGATTCCTATTATCCCGTCATTATCGTCTCTTACTCACGAGTGCTTACGTTTCTGAACAGGCTCGCATGAGTTTAACAGCCTCCAGCTTCTCTCATTTATGCCTTCAGCTTACCTACGGACAAGTTTTAAGATTTGTCAAACTTTTGGCTTTTTTCTAACGACTTTTTCAGTGATTTGATTTGCATTTTTGCTTTCTACTGTGCGGAGAGAGTTTCGGTTGCTCTCATTCCTGGTCCTGTCGGATGCAGAGCCCTGCTGGTTTTCATTTTTGTCATGTAATCAAGGGCTGATTTCGACCTGGAACACCAGCTGAATGAAATTAAGTATCTAGCAGGACTGAAAACAAGCAGCACTCTGAGGAGCAGGACGGAGAGCCACTTAATTACAGCACTGTATCTGTGACAAAATAAAATGCACCTCAGAGGCATCATTAGCAGCAAATACACGGATATACTGCTCGCACGAATCAATGGTATAGGTTTGAAATTCATAGACTCAACTCTTAAAGCAATTAGAAGTGAGAAAACTGGCAATCACATTTAGAGCAGAGCTATTTCAGAACAACTTAGCCCCATATCCTGTTCGGGACTCCTGTGGATATTTCTACTACATTTGTCACAAACAAAAAAAGGTTGATCTACTGGATTTTAAAGACGTCGTCCTCCTGTCACTTCACACTATTTGACATAATGGATGGGCAGAATGGATGATCGGTGTCAGCTCCTCATCAGCCGCCTCCTTTCACATGATTCAAGCCTAAAGTGGCCCGCGTAGTCCCTCTCTCTCCCTCTGTGCCCCCCCCCCCTCCTCTCTGCTGGAGCCCCTGCTGGCCGGAAGGACCCTCTCCCCAGGCTGGAGTGGCTCCTGCTGGGACTGCTGAGCCGCTGGCGAGGGAGGCAGGAATGGATGATGGAGGGAGGAAGGGAGGGAGGGGGTTACACAGACCTGGAGAACATTGTCAACATCCCCCAACCTCCCCTATCACCCCCCAACCCATCCTACTCTCCTATCCTCTGTCCCTACTTACCCTCCCCCACGTAAAGACAGACACTCTTCGTGCTATGTGTGTGTGTGTGTGTGTGTGTGTGTGTGTGTGTGTGTGTACTTGTCATTTATCTCCATATGTGCTTCTCTGGTGGATGCATGTGTCAAAGAAAGAGAGACTGCCTGTGTGGTTGTGAATGAATGATTTTAAGTGTGTATTGTAGGTGTGGGTGTGGTTGTGGGTGTGTGACTGAGTGACGGGATGAGTAAACATGTCTCTTAAAAGGATTAAACCTCATGAGCTAAAACATCAGAGGGAGAGATCAACAATAAATGTCAGATACTGTACAAAGATGATTATGCACAGGATACATGTGAGCCAGATGTCGATTAAATCATCAGTTCGTTAGAATAAAAGTATTTATTTTGTGATGTTTGTCATATTTTTGCGTCTTTACTGTTCTCAAACTCTGACCATTTTTTTTTTCTCAGCTTCAGCGTGGTTTTATTTTTCTTTTTACCGTCCATCTAAACACTTCAACCCCCTCTTAACAGACCTCTATCAGCCACTCTTCAGTCCAGCCCGCTCTATAGTGCAAACACCACGGCAACTTAATACACAAAGAAGAGATACCAATTTCTTCTCAGCAAGAGATATATCAAGGATGTTAAACAAAGCAAACAGCTGCATCGAATTCTGATGGCGCAAAGCTAAGCCTTCAATTTGAGCCTCCCCTCAGAAGAAAGCAGAACTTAGCTTCAAATATATTCCTGGTAGAAAAGAGAGCATATTGTGTTATCATGAGAGTCTGTTTACCTAGTGAATCTACATATGGCTATCTAATATCTTTGTGCCATTGAGCAGGTTGGAGGCTGGAGTCCCAGGGGTTTCAAGGCTGGGATTATGCATGGCGGGGGTTGAACTATTGCCCCTGTGTGATTGAAAGACCTCCACCAGCTTAGGCCCTGTTTATTGTACATTTGCATTGCTCAGTTCCACGATGCTGCTGAGAACTATCAGTGGCCAGGCGGCTCATATCTGGGGCTGCCTATAATTCGGTTTTCTTCCGGATCCCCCCTCGTGCCTTCCAGCCAGCAGGAGCGGCAGGGGGCTTATAGGCAATCATTTAGTGTGATTGACCGGGATATTCTTTGATCAATATCTGGCACGAGGCCTTACATGGTGAGAGAAAACACATCAAGTGTTTGTGCGTTTCAAGCCTGTATTTACACCGGCATTCAGAATTTAAGAGCAAAACACTTCATTTGGCGTAATGAGAGGACAGTTCATTTGGAAGTGCGTCCTTTCTCTCGTAAAATACATATTGCAAAGCAACTTTAAAATATGTCACATGTTGGGTGTCAATCAGTTGCTTTCTGAATCATCATCTACCACTGAAGAGCAGATCTATTAACAAAGATAATTGCGTTTGGATCCATGCCCTGAAGTGGTCAACTATGCAATTTCACTAATTCATCCTGGTGAAAGGTTGACCTTAAGAAATGTAATTACACACACCTGAGTTACACAAGAGCCCAAGAGGTCTGCAAAACGTTTACTGGTAAAGAAGGTATAATTACCAGAAAACAATTAGCCCGTCGTCGTGGCAGTTGGCAGGAGAGTTCGTCTAATGCAGCCTCTGGCTTTTGAGAAACATCTAGAAACGTTGTTGCATGCTGTCAAAATTAAAGCAAGTCTGATTTTTTTTTTTTTAATGCAAAATTTTTTTTAAATAAAGTAGGTCTAATTAAAATTTTAGAGGAACACGATGCACCTGCCGCTTTCTAAGGTATACAGGAGGGAGTGGCATTAGTTCTACATGACCACATGGAATTAAGTGGTTTAGAGTAACCTGGTATAAACACAAATCATTTATGAATTTTAATAGGCCCGCCCATGCCTCATAACTATGCATGACTTCATACTTTCATAATTGACAGGAAATATGAACTAGGCCAGGGGTCGCCTATTAGAATGACTTTTCATTTAATTTTTTGACAGCCCCATACACAAATGCGGGGTGGATTTCTTGAGCAAATTCATGTAGTGTAGAGGAACCTTTCTGGTGAAATCTAGCAGCAATCCCCCGAGGCCTGGACCACCTCTCTTATAATTACACAGGACTACACTTTGTACCAGTGAAGTAGATCTCCCTGAGAGTCGCGCTGCGTCTGACCAGTTCAAACGGGAATTCATTTTGTCGGTTACGGTGTAAAACTGCAGATACATCTCAGTGATGAAAAACAAAACTAATGCACATGCCACGTTCAGATACCAGCCGCGTTGCATTGTTTTGTCGTGCGTTACAGACAAAACAATGCTGTGCACACACTCAGGTATGTTGTGCACAGTTATATCACTTCCACTCAGAGAAGTCAACCGTGCAGGCTGAGCAAATATAGAGTGTTGCCTTTGCTCAAGTTCAGCTTAAGGTCAGGATGACCCCCCCCCATCTTCAACACCTACCCTGGCCAGGGCTGCTCTGTGGCAGCGAGGTGCTCATATACAATAGAACAATATGCTGTGGGAGGTGGAGGAATGTGGGCCCTATCACCCCCCTTTTAGCACAAGCTAAAACTCATTGTATCCCTAAGATGTAAATCTACACCTCTGGGCTGTAAAAGTGCTACAAAGAGGGTTCTTGACTGAGTAAATTAACATTCATCCCACTCGCAATTAAGCGGACAGACTGACATTGTAGCTCCTACTTGCCGCAACACTGGGCGCTTTGTTGACATGGCGTCTGGACAGAGGAAAAACCAGAGGAAAATATTTTCAACTGAGTCATCGACTGCACATTGGTATCTGGAGACTGGAGTCTGAGTACAAAACAAGATGCTTTAAAGCTGTGCGAGCAATTCAGTTTCTTCGTGTCCTCGTGGGATGCTGTTGCGCCATTATGAAGATCATCTTCACACCAAAAGGAGCAGAAAGTGTCAACACCAGTTTGTTATTTCACTGCACACTGCTGACCATTATGGACTGAGCATCAAACTGTTTTTCTGCAGTTAAAAAGATAAAAACTGTTTGTGTCAATGTGCACATAAAGTTACCTCTTATGAAACCTGAATTGGTCTGATTCTACAACAGATGGTGCTGACTGCTCATGTACTTTACAGCTTGCAAAAAGGAGTTCATAACACATAACACACACACGTTCAACATCTACACATGAAGCTCATAAAAAACATGTACAGAAGAGGGAAAAAATAAATGTCTTCTAGAGAAAATGTCTTAAAAAAACAGTGCACACACACACATCAGTTAACGCTGAATATAAGAAGACATTACTGAAAGCATGAATACATTACCATCTGCTGCTTTTAATCCTAGACACTTACAGTAGTGGCATGTTTTGGTAAAAGGATATCATTAATCATGGGTATAATCAGATGACATCAGGTCATGGCCCACTAAGTGTGTTTTCCTCATTATGGTAATATGGAGGAGAGGGGTGTGTTTCTTCTTTTTTTTTTTTTTTTTTTTTTTTAAATTTTGTCACTTATTTTCATGACAGCCTCCTCCTGATGGAGGAGGGAGGAAAAGATTAGACGCTTTGGACACTTTCACCGTCTCTTTCAATGACCAATAATCTGATAAATGGCTGATAAAATCCTCACTAAATTAAGACTTTTAAAAAGAATATCAGATTTAAATGCAAGATTTTAACTGCAAGCATGCATCAGTAAGAACATTTAGAAATATTTAGGACTTCTGATCCAGTTAAAAAAAAGTGAGTTTTGCTTATCTCTTAAATTATTTTTTTTCTGTGTCATGTTATGTGTCATTAGATCTTAATTCAAGTCACCCCAACTTCAGCTTATGAATAGACTGGAAGCAATTTTGCAGCAGTAGAAAATAAACCCCAAGGCTATTTACTGTCTCCTTGATATATGAAGTTTGTGGTTTGGATGTGTGTGTGATTATGTTCTGGGAGAATGACCTTTAGTGGCAACCGTATTGTAATATAATGAGGATGTGTCAGTCGGCAAGAGTACAGTGATGAGACGAGGCCAGGCAAGCGGCGTTTAGAGCATCGATCCGCCAGCACCGTGAGTACAGAGGAGAATCTGAAATATTTCAACGCCTCCTTCTCCCAGTGTACAGGTGGATGGGGGGATCTCATCGAGCTGCTCCGACTCACTTGAAGCAGCTTGAGCGTCGAGTACAATAAGACACGAGACATTGGCACATGGATCCTCTTTGTCTCTGATGCATGATGAGCTTCAGATCTTCTTGTTTTTCCTGAATCATGAGCAATCACACCAATCCCATTAAAATTAACTATGTAAAACAATAGCTTTTATTTATTTATTTTTTTTAAAAATATTCTTTATTCTTTATCAGCTGTCTGAGTAAAGCCACATAAACCACACAGATCTAACATAATAAAGCTTGTGACAGTGTTGTATAATGCTAATGATGATCTGTGTGGAAAAGACATAAAACAGTTGACGCAGAGGTGAAAGGAGAGGTGGTGCAGATTGATATGGTGATGGATTCTCTTACCTCCACCTTCTCATTAACTCCAGCCTGGGTAATATGACCTGAGAGAGATTTTCTCCTCCTACTTCAGCCCTAGCACCTAGTCTCTAAGCCTTGCTTGGTAAGCCCTATCTCATAAAGCACAATTAAGTAGGCCAATCAGACAGGCTTAGTCACTCCTCCAGCGCTTTAACTCCATAATTAACCAAAATACATCATCAGCCCCGTGAATTTCAATCACAATCACAGTCAACGGCAATGCTGTAATTTGCTGTGACTTTTTCTTCAAGGACTACTTGGTGTAATTTGGGCTAATATGATTTAAAATCAATATTTTTTTAAGACAGGTTTGGTTTTTCTAAAAAAAGAAAATCAAAACTACTCAAATAAGAAATCTGATTTAAAATTGAATGTGATTCTGTGTGTGTCGGTTGAATGTGATTTGAGTATGTGGTGAATAGTTTATCTCAGGGGTCTGAGCCCTAACTATGGAAGCAGAGCTCCAGTGAAACATTAATCACCAAAGTATTATGGCTCATATCCTCGGACAGCACATTAATTCAGGTGGCTATTAGCCTGCCTTGCAGCCAACCTTCGAAAAAGGTCCACATTGAAATTCTGTTGACAGTGTATAGTGTGCAGAAAGCTAACTATGGTGTTACTGCATCCAAACAATAAGCAAAACAAATTGCAGATATGAATATAACCAATATGTAATTATATTTAGTGGAGCAGGTGCTGCAACAAAAATGTGAACAGTGGACTTTAGTGGGCAGTAGGTGTAATCACTCTAGACTGACACAACAGTCTTCCCTGTATTCCTTGTCAATAGAGACAGACGCTGTACCTGTAGATGGAAAATAAAAAAAAGGGCTGAAGAAACACCAATTAGAAAGGCTCTCTCTCCTGCACTCTCCCAGAAAGCCAGGCTCCGCTAAAGGTCAGCCTGAAATTTGAATGACAGGGCCAAAGTCTTTTACTCATAATTTTTGTGTTTGCAATAGATTTCGGAGCAATTCACAGCCTTAAAGGCCTTAAGTGGAACAGCAATTAATTGTAATGAATAATCTGACAAATCTGGTTGACATATGGCCGCTAATACTCCTCCTTTCTAAAGGGAGCAGTGGAGGGATTTGATTACCTCAAATGAAATCTGGGAGCGCTGTGCCATCTGTATGTACAGGGAGAGGCAGCACACGTAAAACAGGACGTGGGTGGAACCGGGGTCTGCTCCCTGCTGCTCCAGTTCCCTCAACCTCACCAGCAACTGATTTGGGAATAGGGGCTGATTTTTTTTTTCTCATCTTATTGAACCAGCTGCCTCTCATGAAGTAAAACGCAATAATGCAGCGCCGTTGCCAAAATCGAACACACCGAGAAAAGTAAACAAACATGACAGAAGTGATAAGTGTTGTGCAAACACATAAACAACACCACCGCGTCGAGCCATCTGAGCGCACTGAAGCCATAACTTTATTAAAAGCATTTAAAAGTATAATGAATTATCATGCCACGTATAGAGCTTCACATCTGTTCATCGTTTTATTTGTAAAGCTACACTAAGTATCTTGTACAGCAGCTTTAGGACATTAAAAATGTATGTAATGAGTGGCCTCCTACACAGTGAAAGGAAACCACGAAAAATCTGAGAAATGGACAGTGATAAATGAACAAGGACAAGTAGAAATAACGATGCATGCCATTTCTCAATTACACTTTAAAGCCCTGTATCAAAATGTTACTGAAAGGTACAATATTTAAAATGTTTATTTTAATACAGGGGTGTCAAACATATGGTCTGCAGGCTAGAAATGGCCCATCTGGGGGTTGAGTCTGGCCCTTTAGATGATTTTGAAAAGTGTGAATATTGAGATAAAAAAAATCCTATTTCACAATGAAGTGAACTTCTCCTGTCTGTCCACTGGGGGTGCTGTCCTAATATGAGTGTTGGAAATTCCTCAGCCTACAGCTGACTTGCAGG
>JAPZDX010000005.1:14113386-14127327 GCA_029783625.1 Naso annulatus | reverse complement strand
ATGAGTGTTGGAAATTCCTCAGCCTGCACACTGACTTGCAGGCTTCCTATCAAAAGAACACATCAAACTAGTTGAATGTTGCATGCAGGAGCCGCCGGTGGAAAATGTCGTCTAAAAAGAGAAAAGCGGATACAGAGTGTCGGGTTTTCCCAGAAAAATTGACCATTTCCTATTTTTTTCATGGAGGTAAATGGGAAACCAGTGTGCTTTATGTGTTTACAGCACATTTCTGCGAATACAACCTTTAACACCACTATCAAACTCATAATGCCTAGAATTACAGTCACTTCCAAGACAACTGAAAGCAGAAAAGGTATGAAAATTGCTTGCTGGCTTGAAGAAACAGCAGTCTACTTTCAGTCATAGTTGAGAGGTGAGCGACGCGGCCGTGAAAGCTAGCCACCTTATTACCAACGAAATAGCGTTTGCTTCAAAGCCATATTCAGCCAGGGAGTTTGTGAAGGCTAATTTGTCGATGTTGTTATTTATCAGTTATTATGCTATGGTTTTTGTAGTCCAACCCTCCTGAGGTCAAGCTGGGCTTCATGTGGCCTCTGGACTAAAATGAGTTTGACACCCCTTGTTTAAAACATTCAAAAACAAATAAAAACTATCAACAGAATGTGATGTAACAACAGTTTTGACATCATGTCTAAGATGTTATTTTTGTGTTGCAAAGATATCTAATGAAGTTACCTAATGGGCAAGCACAGGCCAGTTCTATCTATTAGAACCATTTTGTGTCCCAAGAGGCGCTGTATATAGTATAGCTGAGGCCTCCAAAGGCCTGAACTTATCTCACTCCTTTCCTGCTTCTCGCCTCACCTGTCCCCACCTGAATCTGCCACGTCTTTGTCTTCATCCAAGTGGTCCCTGTCTGTTTGAACACCATCTCTTTGAGGGCTGTGTGTGGGCTACCTAGCTGCAGCTGCAGTTAGCGGTGGTAGCAGTTACTGTGGTGATCCGCTGCCCCATATTTGTTTTTAAAAATAATTTGAAAAGTGGCCAGTTCTCAGATATTGCACCCTTAAATAAAAGCTCACAGGTATTAGCAAACAAAATATACAGGAAGTATCGAAAGTATTTTGCAGACTGGCCCCTCTTAGTGTTATATTTTTACACTACAGGTGATTCATTTTGATGCATTAACAAGAAGGCAGCCCTCCATTGAGCTAATTTCTCAATCTGGCACTATTTTTTTTTTACTTAAGAGTGTGATATTTCTACCTGAAATGTTAAGACAGCCTAGCAGAAAATGTAAATAGACTACTTAAGTAAAGTAGTACCACAGACGAAATAGAATACCACAAACCTTACCGAGTAGCCTAAATGTATTTAATTACTTGCCACTACTGCACACAGAGCATGCGACTTAAAAAAAATCACAAACACCTTTATAGTACACGTGGGTCAATCACTCAGATAAACATGTTATTTAACTGTTGATAGAGTAGTGTTATAGTTTCATGGTCATTAACATGTCTGAAGCGCTTTAAATAGAGCCAATGAAGTAAGAATAGCCCCAGTCCTCAGCTCTGTGAAACAATGTATTGCTGGGAGTGTGCTGCCATATCAACAGAGCTGATAGGTGTAATGGCGTCACACTGTAAACTCCTGCTAAAAGCCTGATAAAGTAGCAGCGTTTTGCAGGATGTCTGTTAACAGCCAGCTGACCTCAGCATTGGACCAGCACATTCATTTAAAGGGGGGAAATCCTGTTCTTATATTTTCACCATTCTTAAGCCTTGTACGTAATGTGGAGGCGAGCATCTGATTACGTCGATTACAGCAATATTCGTGTTTGATTAGGCCTAATGCTTTTTGTACAATTACCCCGAAGAGCTAAAAGGAATTATTTCAACCTTTTTAGAAAAAAACTTGTTTGCTTTCTTGTCGAGAATCAGATGAGAAGACTGATCACATTCATGTGTCTGTTTAATAAATGTGAAGCTACAGCTAGCAGCCAGCTAACTTATGGCTAGCCTGTAGCTTGTTAGCTCAGTTAGTCATGCAGCTAATGAGCTGACCAGTCTAGCAGGAGCAGGAGATTCACCTACAACAATGACATGCTAGCATGTTTTAGCATGCTATTTTCATAAAAAAAACAACATGCTTAAACATGCTAACTCTGCAACGCCATACATGAAAGTCTTTGACATTATGTAAGAACTGTTACTTCTTAAAACTCTGTTGAAAATAGTTTTCTAAACTTTTCAAACATTGACTTTGGCCCTATGTTGCGAGTTGCTATTTTAAGGGATGTTGTCCCACTCTTTAGCTTATCCTATCCACTGAGCTAGCACAACCACAAACCCACTTAAAAATATTCTTTTAAACGACCATACCAGTCTATTTTTGACTTTTGCAGCGCTCAGAAATCACTGAGCGAGAGAGAGGGGAGGCAGTAGCAGTTGAGACAAAAGTTCTTCCACCTAGAAAAATAGTTCTTTACAAGTGCTGCCTTCCTAGCTTGAATATTAGCGACAGATTTTATCACAGATGTTCTTTTTAAATAACAACACACATTTACACTTTATGTAACATTTATTGAATATGGACAAAATGTAAACAAACACGATATCTCATGAGGGAAAATGCGTGGGGTTCATGTAAACTATGTGGCCGATGTTAACAAAGGACTATAACACATAGTATAGCTGGTATGGTCCTTTAAGATCATGGACTAAATTTTTTAAAGGTGTTAACTCTGGTCTGAGGAAAAAAAAGAGACAAACGAAGGTACATCACAAAAACATACTGTACAGTTGTGGATGTGCTGTGCATTTGAGGAGAAGATCTAAGACGGTGCATCTGCTCACATCTGCCTAACCAGTGCTAATGTGACAAAAACTCACCTAGAAAACACAGACTAATCACCTCGACAGATGCAGCGGGTGTCACCTCACACATCAGTCACCGCTGGCTGCTTTATGATCATCACTTTAACCCCAGTGTAACTCTGATATAGAACACTGGATTGGCTCCATTTACTCCACCTGACAGAGGGCAAAAAACAACAATGCATAATCATCCTTTTCTTCTTATAAATGCATTCTGAGCGCATAGTTCAGGAGCCAGGTCTCATATTTAATTGCAGGAATTGAATAAAGAACGTTTTCCATGAGGTGCTGGTGTGTGGCTAGCATAATTGCCAAGGAGCAGGTCTTAATTTAAACCGGGGGGTAATTATCATGCAGAGCATACCCACCCAGAATGTTTGCATAACTATCACAAGCGTTTTCATAAATGATGCTTTAATTAGTCTTAATTAGAATTTGTTTAAGTCAGCAGGGAATGCAGGGCCCGTGAAATGATGTATGTAATAAGCATCAGGGCCCGCTCTGTTTTTTTCCTTACTGGGGGAATAGAGCTGACAAAATCACATCACATTAAATTGATTCAGTCAGAATTAAAATTCTTATGGTATTAATTAAATGGGGGAAGATCTCATTAGCAGGCTGTGTGGTGAGGGAGAGACCCTCTCTGCCAGCAGATGTGACGGTGTCAGAGCTGCTGTACATGCTCGCCATTAGGGCCCCCAGACAAGGAGAAAGTGAGGGAGGAGAGAGGAGGGAAGGAAGGAGGTGACGGTGGGAGAGAGAAGCAGAGACGAGCTGAGAATGACAGAGGAGGAAAGAGTGGGAAGTAAGTGATGGATGGAGGGAGAGAAAAGGGGGAATGTGAGGGAGAGAAAGTGAGAATAAGAGACAGAGAGAAAGAAATGTGAGGCTTTGAGACGAGGAGAAGGAGAAAGAGGAGGAGAGCGAGGTGGCAGCATATTAATGAGCTGTAGGCTCCTCACCATCTATAGCTTTATTTAGCTTCATTTGGTCTATTTGGCTGGAGGAATTCAATAAGAGGAGAGCTAATGACTCGACCAGATACCCTGTTATCAGCACTGATGAGACACCCTCTCTGCTTGACTCTTTATACAGCTACAGTAGTCTAATAGGCCTGTGGAAGATTGCTACCCAGAGTATAGTACAGACTTCCTCTGTGGAAATATAGAACATGATTGTGCCTCAGGGAGCTTTGCTTCGCTGTTACAGGGCTCACCTGATCCCCTTGTTAGGGAGCTAATAGCTATTGACACACTTCTTAAAGAACTGAACTGCAGAATAATAATCCAATTCAAGGGTGTAACTGCACAGAGGATTTTCATCTTTTATCCTATTGTGTTTCCCAACTTGGCTTTTTTTATTCCTCAGGTAGTGTGTGGTATCATCTGGTCAGCAGATAGTGGGAATGTTGAGCACTAGACACATTGTTGGACCATGGCAGCAGCTGTCAGTTTGAGTGAACTGCGACCTTGAGCAGACAGAAGAATAAGATAGAGAAAGAAAAAAAAAAACCACCCAGAGACCCTTTAGTTTGGTACCGTCCAGGTGCTATTGCACCTGCTGTGGGTGAATGGCAGATATTTTCTGCAGGGTATCTGTATCTATGGCTCAGAATATGGCCCTTGTGTCCCTTTGATTAAATAATACAACACTGTGGACTTTTTATTGACAATAAACTCGAAATTTCTAAAAGAAATCTCTCAATATCCCAAACTGCTGTGTAAAAAACACCTAAGGCCTACAGTATATGAGGCGGGCATTGTAAACACCGGCAACACTGTACGGAATAGAATCCAATGAAAATGATAATGGAGGAAACAGTGGCCTCAGGCAATGTAGGAGCAACCCAGCACCTCCAATGTTACAAGGCATCACTTTCCCTTTATTAGAAGTAAGCATGACCGTTAGTAGGCCCTGCATAAATATTTGGGGTAAATACACAGTATATCATTTTTCTTCACACTTGAATTGCATTATGATTTCCATGCAGACTCAGGTGAACTGGGGTCAGGGGACTAAATTAAGTGGGTCCTGGAAGCAGCTGCAGTGGTTCCTCTCTTTAACCATGCTTGGCTGGTTAAGCTATCAAAAGCCGCTTGTACATGCATCATAAAAAACACTGTGTGTGTGTTTAAAATTGTATTAAAATGCTGTTGACCCTTAAAATTGGAAAGGGAAACGTGCAACTCTTTGCATGGCAATTATTTCACGTCTATCTAGAGCACAGTAGAGTAGGGACGTATGACTGAGGCCCCCTTGAAAATTTATTGACAGGCAGGCGGAGAAGTGCGGTGGTTCATTTATGACAATGGGGCGTGATGACATCACACCATAAAAGCTCTCTGCAGGGTCAGATGGCATATGCTGCACGGGTTTGGAGTCTTTGTGTTTGCTATGCATGAATATATAAGAGGTAAAGTGGGTCAATGGTTGACATTGCTTTCCTGTGATGTATTATGACATCTGCTGCTATGCTGTTTTTTTGAATGGGGAGGCTGTTGGAGCATGCAAACCACTGTCGTCCAAAAGTGATGCAAGTTGGTACGCAAGAGAAATAACATTAATAGTGCTTTTGAGAAAGAGTTGATCTTATAAGATAAACACTAATTCACTTGGCGTTGCGTCATTTTGACAACGAAAGATCCTTCCAGCTAACATCCTTTTACATCTAAAGTCTAGCAATATGGGAGACTTCTGTCATCTGGTTGAGATATTGCTGAATTGTGTCTGCAGATATGGTTATCTCCTCACCATTTTCTCATTTGAAAATGTTAATGATTGAGCAGGGCTGCATGAGAAATGGTCTTGATTGCCTCTGCATTTAATTCAATAGGAGTATGAAAAAGAAGCTGGTTTCTTGCTGTCATTTTCTAAAGATATACTACATATACATGCATACAGTATTCCTACAAAACTACATACACAATGACAGAAAATTTCCCAGCTAAGTTTTTTAATAAGCATAGTAACACAATCATTTGTTCTTTTAGCATTTAGCAACGTGTGCATGTCCTTTAAAAACCAGGGTGTCCAAACTCCATACTAAACCTGTAAGCACAGGCTATTATGATAATGTAGCTTACTATAATAATTAGCTGTTGTATATTCATTAGCCTTTTAATTGGTTAACTCTGGGGACAGCCAGCGATTGCAGTCAGTCAAATACACTAATGACACACACACATGCGCGCACACAGCAGTTCTTCACACAGAGAGACCTTGCAGAAGTAACCTCCCCCTGAACTTTTCTAGAGCACTCTGCCTCCAATCACTCCAGCTTTTAATACAGCTGTCAGTTTTGGCCTGAAAAGCAAGCTTTAACTCTGAATTTGCAGCTTTGTCCTTAGTGGAAGGAGGTACCTGTGACATCTGCACTGACATGCTGGAGATAATCCTCCATGTGATTGTCGCACAAATTGGGGGTCAGCGGCGCTGCAGACAGGGGAACGTGGCAAGGGACACAGAGGAAATGTTCAATCACGGGCCAGCCCATTCGGGAGCCTCCCTTTTCAGCCTCTCCAGCCTGTGGTTCATCTCCCTTTTCGTGCTCTCGCTCTCTCTTTCTCTGCCCACAGCTGCCGGGCTTCCACTGGGAGGAAGCTGTATTATGGCTGGGTTAATTTACTGATTAATATCCAGCCACTAGATCCAGCTTTCCCCAGATGGCCAATTAAAAACTACAACTGGCAGCGCGCATAGGCCTGGCAGCAGGTTGCCGTCGGGCCCAGGGCTGGAGGCTGTGACAGAAGGTGTGGGTCCTGTTTGGGCCTGAATAAGAGCCGCGGACTATCTTACTTTTTGACTCTCCACAGCAGAAGGACGAACTGAAGCCATAATACTGAGTAAAACAGTGGAGAAAGTTTGGCTCCTGGGAGTCACGTACTGTTTGTGTCTAATGATAGTGTGCAGTTCCACAGAAACTGAAGCCCTTATTTGCAGTCAGTTACAGGTACTGTAACTTTGCACAGTCCGATAATTACATTTAACTAATTGGATTTTAATTTATTACACTTAGTACAAAAAAAAATTGTCTAAAGGTCATGTAAAGTATTGATAAAGTAGGTGCAGTATAGATGGGTATTTTTTTAAATAGAAACACATTAACATGGTAACTGTTCAGTTATTTTTTAAACAAGGTATTTACATAAAGTGAGCACAGGTAAAATGTTCACTTGGTAAAAACTGATTAGGCTAATAATAAATAAACCAGTCACCACTAGAAGGGGTTTAATTTAATTTAATAAGTTTACACTTCTTCCCACTCCTTTTCGAATGTGTTGTATGTTTGTATATGTTTATATGTTCACTCCATCCTTTACTTTTATTTATTTATTTATTTATTTTACATGTTCAAAACCAGTCTTGTTTACATTGTGGTCACATGACCACTATTGGTATTAACTGAAAAGAAAAGGAGATAAGTAGACTTAAAGACAGTGAATAACATATATTATCAATTAATGAAAACTATTTTCACCAATGTAATAATCCATTTTCATCTTACATTTTGTATTAAATTGTAATTTTAACTTTGTACATCTGCGTAACACATTGTATAGATGCATACAAATCTAAGCTAAATACAGTCTTTAATAATGTATGAATCAGGATGCAAGAGGGAATCACTATGTCCGTGCAAACACTTTGTCATACTTCAAATAAGTTACAACATCATTAGCAAATAAATGCTTATACAGTGGCATTTACTAATTTCAGATAATTACCTTTTCTACCATTAAAGCATTCATTATTTTAAAGTATATATTTAGATCTGATATGTTTATGTATATGTATCCCTATGCCATACAATATAACTAAATAAAGTTACTTTTTGGTATTGATGAACAAATAACTGGAAAACAGTTGTTAATAATTACACCTATTTCAAATTTCCCAATCTTTAATAAGCCCTAATGTTTAGTTTCTTTTAAATAATATATAGTTATTTTTCTCTGGAATAAATCGATCCCATTGAAAATCGTATGTGTTTTTGCATATAATGTAATTTATGCTTCATGGAGTATAATACAATATACAATGCAAATATTTGACATTAGTGATTCCCGCAATATAGCCCAAAACATTTCCACTGCGAGCTGTCTGTAATATAATCCTGCCTGCAGTGGAACAGTGTTAATTTTCCTATAATAACCCTCACATTATGAGACACTGCTATATTTAGATGGAGGCCATTTGAATACAGGTCTTGTCTTAATACTGACACAAACCTTATAAATGGGCTAGGGTCACCATGGAAACACTGTAAATACAATGGCCGCTGCTGCTCTGAGAGGAAGGGTAATTAATAATTGAATTACAGAACAGAGATAGAAAGCCAGACAGACCCATGCAGCTTCTTAGTCCCTTGATAAAGGAGAGTTTAATACAAACAGTTGTACTTCTACTGGGTCAGCTAAACCGGGGATATCTGGGCCATCTCTGTTCAAAGAGAAAAAGGCCACCAACAGAATTGATGGCCCATTTCATTATGTAATTGCCTCTTTAACTTCCTTGTTCTGAGCAATCGCTCTTTAAACTCAAGCTCAAGGTAATATATGCAGAGATATGAGGGTAGTCTCACAGACAGATAATTCAGTAAATAGCTGTAATCTTTGCATCACCTTTAACCACCCTGGAGCTGGCTAATATGTCATCTTAAAACCGTGCAGTGCTAGAAATGAGGTGCAGTATATAAAAAAAAAAAAAGAGGAAGAAAACGGGTCTGATACAGAGAGGAGTTGTACATCAACACAGAGCTGAGCTGAATCCTCCAGGATCACGCAGACTGGTGGTTAGAAGCTCGCTGCTGCTGCTGTGGATATCAAAAGTGTGGTCCGGAGGTGGAACAAGGCTCCAGACAGCCTTTAAGCTGCCACCTTCAGTGTCCGGGTGCAAGGAGCACAAAGCTGGATATGATTACCTACAAGAGAGTGATGCGTCCTGCCCTCCAACCCTTGAACTTAAGGTGTGCCCCGCATAGAAT
The DNA here is from genome assembly GCA_029783625.1 of Naso annulatus. NCBI lineage: Eukaryota > Metazoa > Chordata > Actinopteri > Acanthuriformes > Acanthuridae > Naso > Naso annulatus. Next base: position 14,118,504 of record JAPZDX010000005.1, on the reverse strand, counting down.
CAAAGTAAACACCAAGCCCCTGTTCAGAGCCTCTGAAGTGGGTAGATGTGAGAACACAACATGAGTGACCCGCTTCCTTTCATTTCCCTCTTCATAAAGATCCCACAAATGAAAAAAAAAAATGTGATGCAACATACAAAGCAGTGGTGGGAAGGCTGCTCTCTTATTGAAGGGTCAGTAGTAGGATCACTGGAAGAAGGTCACCAAAGAGCCCAAATTCACAGCCCATAATTGAGTAACAGGGGTCGCTGATTACAAGGCAAGCAGCATGAAGGAACACAGGACAGTGGTTGGTGCGGCGCTCACCTCTGGCTGTACTGAAAAACAAGACAAAGCGCTGAGAGGGGCTCTGGAAAGGCAGAATATTGGATGGTTTTTCCAGGTTCACCACTGTGATAAAGAATGAAGACTTAATTAACTGAACAGCCGGATCTAACAGGAACCACTATATCAGAGAGACAGAGAGAGAAAATTCCCTTTATGTAATTAGATCAATTGGGCATGAAGTGAAGAGGCTTCATCCAAGAGCAGTGTGTGGTTTTGAAGTGGGATCACTGACTGAGGTTTGATTACCTTTTGATTGTTAGTGCAAAATTGGATTGAGCCACATCGGTATAAATCCCTTATTTTCTAATTAAGAGTTTGGAGGATTGTTTTGTTCTTATTTTTTCAATGACTGATGCATGGTTGAATCTAAGTTGTAAGAAAAGCATGACCTTAATGTGTTTCATAGTTTTTATAGCAAATGCGCTCGCCACTTTCAAGTCATTAGAGGTAATTAACGGCTCCTCTGATAATTCACCTGAGTGCTTTATGTCCACTTATTTGACCCATAAATTACCTTTAGTAGGACTGGTTCCCATGTCATTTCAAAACAGGGCTGTGTAGCTGAGGCTCATTGAATGATTTTTTTACCATTTCATTGTTGAGCAGAAGAGGATAAGCCTCCATGATTCATCGTGCATTGTTTAAAAAAAAAAAGTCCCTTTTAAATAAAAAATTTAAATGCATTCAAACTGGAGGGAAATAAAACATAAAAGGACATAAACAATTATCCTAGAAGTGCAACCCAAGCGATAATTATTTCTCTGCTGTTTGTCTGAGAGAGTACCTCATCTCTCAGATAAAGACCAAGAGTCAGAGGCTGGTCCCAACACGAGGGTCCCCAGGGAGGAGATAGTTCTGTGGCCCAGTGGAGCAGTAGAGTGCCTCTGTCTGTGTCTGTCTCCACACCTCCAGTTGCAGACAGAGGACGCGCGTGAGGGATGGGCCCCATCGTCCAGGGGAAACGGCTTGTGTCGGCCGCCCACACTGCGCCTCCTCTGTGTGAAATTGGCTGAGAGGATGTAGACATATTCCACGCACTGATCCATGGCTGAGTATAAACAAGAGCTTTCTCGCTTTCACTCCTAGAAGGTCAGGAAGCTTCCCCGTGAAACAGTAAGTGACACTGCCTCTTCTGCGCTCGCTAACAGTCTGACCGGTGGAACTTGACCCCCCTCCCCCCCCTTCCTCCCCGTCCCCTCCCCTCCCCTCGGCCGTCACCCTGCTCTGCGAGGGTGTCCTGTGTACAACCAATTCTTCCACTCTCAGTGGGGTGCACTGATATTTAGTGGCTGGGTATGCCAACTTAATCAACATCTCCAGGGACAGATACTCAAATTCACATTGAGGGGCCGAGCAGCAGACAAAGCATTCGGCCTGTGACTGCAGATCCGTGACCTGCTGGAAACACCTGTAATATCCTACCATCCAAACACTACCCTGGGTCATATATCATGACTTCAGAGAGAACAGATGTGAAAAAAAAAAAAGCTAAAAATCATGTTAGATGCTCACCTCGCCACCAACAACGTGCAAACGGTTGAGACAGAGGCATGAGTTCCCTGCATGAAATCTGATTGCGGCTGCAGTAAAATGGACTGGGGAAGGCATGAATGTAATTAAAGTGGCTGACACTTTTATGCTGGGTAATGGGAGTCCAGGGCCCAGCTATTCCCTGACGAGCTCCCCTCACAGTATGGAGTACATTTTAATACCACACTGCACAATGACTTAAATGCAACTCTCAAGGTCTCATGGAGATGTAATATTGATGTGTAAATAGGATAAATGCCAACATCCTGGGGTTTAAGGGACATAGGAAATAAACACTACCTACGGTAATACACAAAATGTATAAAACCACTCAAGCGTCTGGAAACTGCAGCGCAAGACAGGAATTAATGAGAGGAGACTGCAACACCCAATGTCTACCTTTAGTGTACCCCAAAATGGCATTAACGTAATTCTAAATGTAATTAAAACCCAAGATTCGGCACAACATACTTATGATACATCTACAGGAGAAGTCTAAAGTAAAAATCAGCATTGCCTCTGTGTAGCTGCTGGTATAAACAAAAAAAACCCACTTGAACAAAAGGAACATAGAGAACTTCTCTATATGAAATTAGGCTTAATGAAGTCTGCACTAAGCAGAGGAAACAGATGAGTTGTGGTGCACAGCAGCACTAATGTTAGGAAACAAATGCAGAGAGTAGAAAAACAGTGTCCATTGTCCAATCAGTAATGTATTTGTTAACGCAGGTAGAAAGGAGGGAGCTTTTAGATCACAGTGGGGCAGATAATGAAGAAGTTAATAAGAGGAATGGTACTTTTAAATGTTCCTCAACCACCCAGGTCCCACAATTTAATCTGTAATAAATAATCTCGCATCATTGCAAGATGGCATCTCATAATGGCAAATGAAATATGCTGGTATGATAGGTACAATAAATCTGGATTTTCCTATGGTTCCCTCAGGCTAGGACAATATGCAACTATAGTGCTCTCTGTCAGGAAGAGCAGATCTCAGAGCCGTCATAAAATCTAAATGGGCACTAATTAGGCAAGCCTTCCCTCTCACACTTACTATTTCTATTGACATTTTCGGCGTGCCGTCCCCCCTCCCCCCTGCACCACCATAAGTCACTGAGAGAAGAACTCCCAGGATTGCAGAGCGCAGGGCTGTTAAAGGGAAGTTCAACTTAGTGGTAATGAATAAATTTGCCCTCCCATGCAGCAGTGTTTCTTTTGTCTTGGACCCAAGCATATTCATGCATGTAAATGGTAATTTGCTTTGTAACAGCTAATGCCAATATCGCAGATATCAGAGCAATAACTATACATTATAATTAATTTAATTATTACCTAACTTTATTTCATTTAAAAAAAGGACTGGGACATTTTTTTTAATTGTTCTTTAATGTTCTCCAATATTTAACTCACATATATTTTGTGGTAATATTACATCTAAAACTATAAACATGTTATAACATGTTTTGTTTAAAGCCATAAATTTGGAACAAGATGATATTTTTACTTGCTGCAGACACCAATAGAGTCTAGTTAACTTGTCTATAGTGAGCACTGGGCTGTGGGGTGGCGGGGAGTGGTGGGTAGGCGGGTAAATATATATGTATGCATTCCTGCCTGCCTCAAATTAATAAAAACCTAATGCATGCTTGGCACAGGACTGCTTGTTGAACATATGCTGCAAGCATGGCTAAGCCATCTGGCTCAGAGTCAAGTATTCCCACCAACTGTAGTCTTATGCTACCTGACAGTGGAAAAGCTTTATTCCCCTGGCATCGGGGGCACAAATGGAGAAATATTATTGAAATGATTATCTGCATCAAGACTCAGATTTGGGCTGACATTTCGCTGGCTCTGTGTAATCCAAGGGGTTGTCTAGAAGAGGGCGGAGAGGGGGTTTGCCGGTAAGCCTTGGCGGGATGATTAATGAAGCCAGGATACTGGGTGGACCCAGCCCACCTCTACTCAGACCCAGGGGCCGAGCCCCGCATATGAAATTGGCCTATGCCGCTCATCTCCCTGGGAGAGAGCCACTGATGATCCTCCCGACACCGCTCTGCCTCCAGTCACCAAACAGCACTCCAAAGCCAAGCCAGATCCAGGCTTAGGAGATACTCTGCTCACACTGTGTGGCTGTGAGGGAGGGCTGGCTGGTGACGAACAGCACCCATTTCTTTCAACTTTTCTGCTCGGTAGGTGTGATTTTATAGGAGCCGAACGCTGAAACATTGTGTTTAAAAATGTGTGGATAATTTTATAATGTGAACCGTTTTGCGGAAGCAGGTGCCTTTAAAACATTTAGGGAAAAAAATACATTGCAGCCATGATGAAGTTACATCAAGGAGCATCACATAATGTCATATCTAATGCAGTCTATAGTCTTACCTATTTCAAAATAAAACTGTGCTTACTTTTAATAACCATGCATCCTTCAGTGCTTTACATCGCTGCAGCAGCATTGTCGAGGCTCTCTCTCAACCCTTTAGTCTTGATGGATGGGCCTGTGAAAGCCTCTCAGGACGCTGGTAATCGGATAACAGCAAACCGAATTCTTGACCAAGGAGAAAGAAGAAAAAAAAAAAAGGCAGCGACATGTATCTCATGAATGAACACCGACGAACGGGAAGCAAGTAATTCAAAAAAGCGAGGAACATCTTTAATCATTCTGTGTCGATGATTAGTCAGACAATGTCGCTTTGTTAAAAGTGTGCTGTAATTAATAACTGGAGCAGGACAGAACAATCGAGGCAGCAAGTGTCATGTGTTGTACAATACTAGAGAGGTGATTTCTAAATAGTGTAAATTAGGTGTTTACCTTTTGTGATCCAGCCTGTGACACTGCAGCCTCCTTTTCCCTGAGAACAAGACCAAAGAGAATGATTAATTGCGAGCTCACTCGGTTTTACAGCTTCAAGAGTAAATCAACTTCTAAGAAGTGCTAACTTGCTAAAATATAAACTAATTTTAGGCCCCAGATATTAAAATATAATCCATCTTCTTCCTCCACAGGGAAAGCTAATTAGAAAATGTGACTGGCATAAGAGAGGAGAGGTGGAGGAATGGTGGGATTAGGCTCGGGAGCAGAAAATCACACCCTCTCGCTATATCTTGGGATTTCTGTACACTTCAAATCAAGTATTTTTTCCTTGCTCTCTCACATTTGTCACACTTTCAAAACAAAGGCTTGGAAATTGTTTTATTCTACAAAAAGAAAATTTAATTTAATGTGAAACAATATAAAAATTAATTTTTCTCTTTTTTTCA
>JAPZDX010000005.1:14097288-14109397 GCA_029783625.1 Naso annulatus | reverse complement strand
GAGTGCCTACTGTGCATATTTTGCACACACAAAGGTATTGTTGCACTAGCATATTATTGTATTGTATTGTATCGTATTATTGTATTGTAGCACTATTAGCATACATAGAGGAATTTAAGTACACACAATTGCACAATATTGCATACATAGGTGTATGTTTGTATGGACAGGCACAGGTTTGGTTTGTTATCAGCCACATCCCCAAATGGCACCCCAACAATTAAGCTTTTTCTTTACTGTTGACTTTTTAAAAAAGGTTTGCCATTTTGGGGAATACACCTATTTGATTCCATGCTGAGAGCAAAATGAGAGGATTAATAATGCATTCATATCTGTCCAGTGAATATGAAGTTACAACCAGCAGTCTGTTAGCTTAGTACAGACGACTAGCCTGGTTATGTCCAATGGTAACAAAATCTACCTGCCACTAACCTCTTAAGCTTGTGTCCTTATGTCCTAGCCGCACTGAAGCCTACCTACCAACCACGTCTTTTATACACTGCCTGATTTTTATGGACCCAGATCATCTCTCTTAACAGATTCCACAAATAAACTCAGATTCACTTTACTGTAAAATGACAGAATTTTGAAAGCTGCTGTGTGGAGTAAAACTGCGGTAAACAACAAAATCTGTTTCAGCATTAGATGCAATATATGTAGTTGTTCATTTGCTTGCAAAAACATCAGATTCTCGCTGAACAGGCACACTGGCTGTGTGACACAGCGCTGTGGACAAAGAATTTTGACAATGCAAGACTACTTTGTGTCTGTGTCTGTTTGAATACAGTCTTTTGACAAATTTTGCCATTTAAAAAAATACGAAAAATGTAAACATTTTATTGATGGTAAACTTTCACAAATACAGTCAACAATAACCAGTATAGTTTATTTCCTTGCCACTCTCAGACTCCCTTATAAAATTACACAATTTAAAAGTTGTGACATTACGCACAATTTTGTAAACTTTTTGAAACACTGTCTACTCCAAGTACCTGATTATTTAATCCTTCTTTTATATTTGGCAAATGTTATACATTAAGAGTCAGTAGCATAGTTTATCTTGTAAACACAAATCCGGCCCCTCCCTCTGGCTAAAAGCCACCATAAGTATCGCAGTGTGTGCTTGTACCTACACAGCAAACTACATTGGAGCATTCCATTTGTTTTGATGGAGAAGCTGGTAATTTATCAAGCTAGCATAAGCTAACCATAAGTGTTGAGGACCTTGTGTTACCTGGTACAGTTTGAAATAAACTGAAAATTGGATAGAATTGAACTGTCCAACAGAAAGCAGGCCAGCTCCACATCACTCTGTATCCCCAGCCTCTCCTTCAGTGCTCGAAAGTGGGTGAAAGCCAAACCTAGATTTACTCTTGTTCTGGAACAAGCTATATCTGCTTGCTGTTTCAAGTCATAGGGCTATATTTCCTTTTCTTCGCAGGTACGTCCACATCCAAAGTTTCCTCCCATCTAAAAGGCGTCCAGTGGCTATGTTTTATTCACTTTTGACCTCACCTCAGTGTATTGTGTTTTTGTTTTGATATTGTGTGAATAGTTTTTCCACTTGTGATTGGTTCACCCTGGACAGATGTTAATTACCAGTGGTGTCCGGTCTTTGTGCTCAGCTAATGTAACCAGCTGCTGGAGGTAGCTTCATATTTACCGTAGAGACATCAAGGATAATATCATTTAAAATTTTGAACAAAAAAAAAAAATTATTAATAATAATAATCAAATAGGTATATTTCCCAAAATGTTCAACTTTTAAGTTTTATACAGCTTCCTGGAGCTTACAGAGAGAAAGATATTTCATGTAGTAGATTATGTAATTTAAAATCAGTACAGTTGTAGTTTGTGCTTATGTCAAGCATCTTCACTAACCTCTACGGTTTACAGTTTCATGGAGAGGGATGTGACTTTACTTGGAGAGCTGCTGTGCCAATGTGCATCAGCCATAAGCCGATCACTGCTGCTAGCTCCACCTCACCTTGCTAGTACATTCACTAGTGTCCTCTGTTCAACAATAACCTCCACAAGCCCCTTAGGAAGACAGCAGGGAATTTTGGATGACTTCCTTGGGGTTTGAAGTCCTTCCCAAGTCTTAACCCTTGAAGAGGGAAACGTTTCACTGCTTATTTGCTGTGCTTTTTTTCTTTGCATGAGCAGCGAGGAAAAGTGTACTAGTCTGTTAAGCCACCACCAGAACAAATAGGTACAGCTGCCAGACTGAGCTGAGGGGGCTGGAGTGGATAGAATTACACGTTATTATGTTCATTTTAAATCTCAATATTTTTCCTAATTTTCTCACATTTTCTCTTGCCTGTGAAGATGCATAGACATCACTTTTCTCTCCCCAGCATGTGTAATTGCAATTTGCAAGAGCTAAACTAATTTTACGACACAGGAACACCTGTATTCATCTCCATATTAATAGAAAACAGGAAGTATAAATCCCAATTTTCCAGCAGCCATTGTCAGTGAAGATGTTCCTTGAGGGAGAAGGCTGTCTCTTCTCCATTAAAATATTGGTTCTCTCCCCCCGCTTTCTCTCCAGAGTGTCCCTTTTGAGCCGAAATCAGATATCATAATTATGAATGGCACCCAATCTACATCACTTGGCTTGACACTTCTAATATCCATATATGCCAATGCACATTTAAGTTTCCACTGTTAAGGTGTTGAGTTATAGTACTGTGTGGTGCCGGGGTAGAATACAGGCCCCAGTGAGTCTCATTTAGCTGTGGAAAAAGCAGGTTTTACTGATGGGCTCATTTGGATTAAGCACAAGCTGACTGCCCTGAAATATCTCTTAGAAAAGAAGAGAACAAACTTTTACTACCTACCATTCTACCTTCAACATAGCTAAAAAGTCATAATCTCACAAAGTCAACCTATGCTTTTTTCTCTATCAAGTCCAAACATAGACCAGAAACTTACTACACGGTTACAAGCCCATACAAGATTCTTTAAGTCTTAAGTTCTAAAAGAAAAATCTGTGAAATATGCAGTCAAAACACAGCCAAACCGAAACCAAACCAAATCAAATTGTCAACTACATGGCGAAAGCAAGAGAGCTAAATCCTGTTTAAGCTAGCCGGTGATAACAGCTAGCATTGACCTGAGCTAACTTCACTTATTTTCCCCCCCTAGCTGCTTCTAGTCATGGAAATAAATCATTCTTGGTAAACTAGTATCTTGGTGATTTAATTTTTTTTATCCTACGTAAATAAGATAACAATAACATATTAGTAGTGGTCATGCTACAAAGGAAACTAGCCTAACATAGCAGGCTAGTGGGTGCAAAATTAGCTTTGGACTCCACCAGAATTTACAGTTTGGTGTGAATTGACTATGTGTACAAACTTGAAAATTAACAGTTCTTAAATAGTTCTTCATTATGCTGTCAACCATTTTTTCTCCGCTTTGCTGTAGTTACTGCCCTCTAACTTTGTTTGTAATTAAAGCAGTGTTAAGAGAGGAAGAAAAGTGGTCACCATAAATCTATACATCATCAGTTAATTTAACATATTAATGCTAGCCAGTTTAGTATTGTCCTCTTCGACAGAGCTATGCAATCTTGTACCATTAAATTTAGAAATGTACTCATTAATTAGTGTGTGTCTCTGTATCTATGTTCCTGCATCCCTCTGTGTGCATATCATTAAACCATGGACAGGACAGCGCAGGAGCCATTGTCAGGTCAGGCTCTACAAAGCTACGGCTGATGTAGGTGGCCTACGTTGCCTCATTAGTAACAACATGAGCAGTGGTCTAATGAACTTAAGACAATGCTAATTAATGGAAGAGAACAAAGGCTTAACATTTTTAGAAAGTGTGAAGCACTGAGTCTGCTTGTATGACAGCGTTTAAGCCACCTTAATCCGCTTGTGATGCAGCGCATGGTACCTCGACCCCTCAGTGCTGGGGCAGGTCACAGGGAGCAGCTCCATACCTCAGCTGATATAGTCACCTGTGACAATCCTTTATGGGCTGATAAAGTAAGGGAAGTCTCTCAAGGAACAGTGCACTGACTTGGCGGAGGGTCTCCCCAGGGAGCAGGTGTCAGGGTTGTCTATCAGAAGGCTGAAAGGAGAAAAGGGACGTGTTACCGGGCTCTATTGTATCCCGGTTGTCATTGACTGATCGGGTCCATTTAGCTGGCTTTCACAGTGAATGAAACCACCTGAATAGATGAAAGCGAGACAGCCTTCCCGACAAACAAGGAGCCCTGGAATATTCATGGAGGATCTGTGAGGAAAAGATTAATGTATTAGAAATTAAAATGGGGCCCGGACGTATGATCTTGCTCTAACACTTGGCCAGACCTGTGTCACCCGCCGCTAGCGCCTGAAGTCGGCACATGCCGCTGCCAAGGTGGAGAGGAATCATTAAGCACCCTGCCATTGTGTGAGCAGAATAATCAAACTTCACCCCCCCATTCTTTCCCGCAGCACTGACAATGAATAATTCTGGAGCCATTTGCAATGTTAACGGCACCTATCTGGGCCATCCATGCCTTTATGATAAGAGCTCCAAATATGCATTTCAACAGTCTGAACAGAAGCTGCTTCACCGGCATTTCAAAGGACACCTGTCAGTCATCTGAAAGAGCTGTCAGTCTCTGTCACGCAACGGTGCCGGTGAAATGGCCCAAAAGATAATCTTTACTCTCTCTCTTTCTCTCTCTCCACCTCTCTCTTTGAGATCAGAGCAGTTACATTTGCAATAGAGTGACAAGTGATTTACACTGGAAAATGGATTGTGTTTAAACTGAGAAAAAAAAGGGGGGTTTATTCTTTTAGGCTGCATTATTCTTTGCTGGTGTACAGCTGTATCAAATATGCTATCATAAATGTGATCTGGGCTACACTGAATGTCATTATGTGTGATACCACGAGCACTAGACGGCCTACTGAGCTCAAAGGTGACTTTGATAATTCCTATCTCTCCAATCAGAGCTCTGTGTCTATGAGGAGTTCTAGCCGCGATGGCTGGAATCAAACAGGTTTGTGTTTCCAAAAAGTTTGACCTTCTGTTGTTTTTTACTGGAAGGTGTCAGCAAATAGCGAGCACTGCTGTGCGGTTTTATCTGCCACGCAAGATATACACGGCCAAGCTGTTGTGTCTCATAATAGATTTTTATTTAATAAAATCTGTCTTTTCACAACATCGCTTCACAGAAAAGACTTCTCCTTTACTTAACTCCATAAACCATTTTGTTGCAGATCGTACTTCTGCGGCTGCTTGGTTGGGAAGGAGGCAAGTGAAGCCCGTTGCCCCTCCACATGTAGGCCAGTAATTTGTTAAGCACGACTAACTTGTGCGCCACCAGCTGTTGGTGATATTTACAGCTGAGTGCAAAAGATGTGTTTGGATCGAGGCTTGCAGGGCCAGGGCAGCACTAGGCCCAGTCCCACTCCCCTCGTGGCCACTCCATGGGCGAGGACGGCCAGCACTCACAGCGCAGATCACAATACCATAAAAGACGATACAGAGGAGCACAAAACTCACTTTTACAGACGGTGCACAGCTTGCTGGCTCAGCAGAGTAAAGAGTAGGCCATGTGCATGTGATGCAGTGAGTCTGAATCTGGAGAATGACCTTTATGACAAGACATCCTCTCCAAAAACTCCTCCGTCACCCTCCAATATGTGCTATCCAATAAAGAAAAAAAGACCCTCAGAACTTAAAACAGTTGTTTTCCCAGCAGTAGACCACCCTTCCAATAAGCAAAGCGATCACAGTATCATGCATTCCCGATGGCAATCACACATTTCAATCGCTTAAGTCCACCACAACTGACTGAAACTGTCTTTAATGTTTCCTTTCGGAGCTCTGCCAAAAGCCAGAGTCACTTTAGTTCATCCAGCCCAATCCAATACAAAGCTCCATGGAAACCCTTATGCTTACCCATCCAAAATTCTTTGTTTTTTCCAGCACATCAGGCCATTTTCACACAGAACAAACAGCAATTTGATGAGCTATCTGAGTTTTGGCCACTCCTCTTTGTCACATAGTTTCCACACCATGTCCGTTCCTCCAACAATCTCCTTATTGTGGCCCAGGGAGGACGTGGTTCAAGAAGTGAGTCACTCGATGAATGTTCACTTTCATTTCAGAGCGCAGTAGGCTGGCATAATCCCTGATACTGAACCCTGACTCACCAGGTCTTTTTTAGATTGAGCGCTCTGTCCTTGTTCCTTTGTGAAAAAGGACTTGCACTCCCACTTTTGACTAGATAAAGTTCATGTACGCGCTGGCTGATGGAGCTGCATGTGTCAGAAAGACAACAAGGCCGTTGTGAACAAAAACATTACGAGGAAACCCTGCTGAAGACAAATGAGCACACGTTCAAATAACTCACGAGTGAATGAGATGTTATGAGCTAATCAAATGAAGTGAATAAAGGAACAAAAGCGAATAGTTATCTCGTCTGCAGATTTGAAATTCTCACACAAATGAATCTCAATAGATGTGCTTGTACAACAGCTTCCTTACAAATTATTCAGTGACTACAATTTTGCAGTTGAAAAAGTCACACACAGAAAGCCATTTACCTGAGTCACAAATGAGTATGTAATTGAGTCCTTAGGGAAAATAACTCAGCTTAACTACTGGAAATAATGTGTAAATTCAATACATTTCCTAATGAGCTCATTTGAGTTTGCTGCAATTATGTTTGCTGGTCTAGGTGCGGATCGGATTCTGCAGCTGAGTTGAAGTGAATAAAACCGCAGCTCCCTTGTATTCATTAAAATTAGCATATGGACCTGTCAACACTTCTCAGAGGTGCGTTGTAACAATGCCATTTAGCCCTGCATCAAGCAATGCCAGTGGAATGAATGCATGTGGTGGGTAAATGCCTCCCCACCCGTAGCGACAGGGGTGGGACAGGACTGGCGATGCTGGCTCTGACGCACAAAAGAGGCTGCGTTTTAACAGCCAGGCCCTGGCCTCTGACCAGGGGCCATCCACATCAACACTGCTTATACTCCACCATACCTCCCAGCTACTGGCCCAGCCACCCAGCTCTATACACACACTGAGACAGACAGGGAGAGGAGCAAGGCAGGAGAAATGAAGACTGGGAATGTGTGAGGGTATGGAGGCGGGAGGCAAGCAGCAAAGAAGAGATAGAAATAAAGATAGGTACGTCTCTGCAAAGTCTACATCTTTTTTTGATCTTCCCCGACTGGAGGCAACAGCATGAACACTAAAAACATAATCATTTCCTATAAATACCCAAAGTATATCTCTGGATAAACTTAAAAAATATTCTTATCAAGGGGTGCCAGGAATAAGGGGGGCATGAAAAAAGAGAAAAGAGCTCCTGTATTGTTGTTTGTCATCATTACACTGAAGCTGCCAGTGAGAGAAGGTATTGTTGCTCAGTGGAGCACACAAGGCCCTATTGCATTGTTGTGCCAGGATTTTGAAACAGGCACGAGTTATCAATAGACCACAGACTATTCGACTCACTCGGCTGTGCCACTCGATACACTTCAGAACCTTGCACGCTAAACAGCCAGCCACGATCGCACACAATTGGGCTGCTTTGCTGACAAACACTTTGTTTCCAGACGGATCCAGGTCTACGCCTGATGGATAGATGGTACTTTCATCTAAGTGCTCTCAGATTTCAGCTCATATTCTTCATGAAGAACACAACCTGGACATCCAGTGTCATCAGCTGGGTGATACCATTTCAATTAATTAGATCTCATTACAATTTGCCATTTTGGATACTAGTAGCTACACCGTATTAGTAAGACATAATTAACCTTGTGATTTGCTTATGACAGCAGAAATGGAGTCTGGTACATGTAATTCGGCCCCATGAAAGAGGACTCAGGAATAAAAGACGGGCTAAGGAGAAGAGAAGACACACACTGAGAAGACAAGACACTCTCTGATTACCTGGAGCAGAAAACTGAATGTAAAGGCCTTGGGCTGGCTTTGATATTTCCATCGTTCGTTTGTCTGCTATGACCTGGACTACATCTAACAGACCTAGACTGGAGGTCAGTAGGAATCAAGGGAGAGGAGAGGAGAGGAGAGGAGATGAGGAGAGGTTCAAATTAGAGAAGGGACACAGTAGCAAATTTTCCAGCTCCTTTATTATCCCAGATGCTTACTATTGAAATGGCCGAGCACATAAAGGTATTTCCTCTTCTCTCTTTCTCTCTCTCTCAAACACACACACACACCAAACTCATTATGGTTACCTTTTCATACCTTAAGTCCAGTATTTGGTGTCATTACCACTCCCACCACAGCACTTAAAGAACTGGAGCCAACTTTAGTCTGTCAGGGCGCTTATTAAAAGTTTACATATTCACACTTTTGCGGAACAGATCCTTAATGAGGAAAGGAGACTGCTTCAGTTAGTCCTCACTTTATGACAAACTATAGGCTAAAGGTGTTGATGAAAAGAAAAGAAAGAAGTCTGCACAACTAAGTCACGAAGTGATTTACATGAAATGAAAGCAGCAGGATTTATAATTTCAAGCCTGTCAGTTAAAATAATTACAGTTTTAGAAGCTACTGACTTATACTAAACAGTGTTACTTTGAAAATAAAATTTAAAGAGAAGAAAAGCTTCAGTTATGCTTGGTGACCAAACTTTGACATATTGTTTTGCTGCAGTGTAGAGCTCAAGCAATCGCTCAATTAATTTATCAAATTTTAAAAACTGATTAAAATAGAACTATTTGAAACAATTTGTAGAATTGGATAAATATTCCAAACAAAATGGCAAAAATTTAGTCCTTCGAGCTTTTCATCTTTGACTTATGTAATAGATGGATGGATGGATAAATAGATACATATATTATTTTCCTATTTACAGCAAATGAAGACAAAAATGCATTCTTTTACTTTGTTTATTGTGTGTTTTCTGTCTTTTGGCAGATAAATGATCTGAGTGGAGCTGCATTATTTGCTTTATTATTGTTTTCATGTGTATTATTAACATATTTTTAATACTTAAAAAAAAATCAATATCACAGAGAACCTACATAAAAGTGATTTAAAAAGTAAAATAGAGAATATAAAGTTCCCTTGTGCACACACTCTCAGGTGCACACACACAAGCCATCACACAGACAATTAATCAAGCAAATTTACTAAGCAGGTGAGAATCAGTCAGGTAGTGAAAACTGGTACTTCAGTTTGCAGAAACAAGCACATGTATGTTAGGGAGGTTAATAATCTCTGGACTCTGAATGTCTTTATCTCACTACTAACCAACTGAACCAACTACGAAGCAGCACTGAAGCAACTGAAATGTTATGTAAATAAACTCTCACATTATTATCTTGCTTTACACTAAAATGTGAAAGCCAAACAGGTATTTAAAAAATGGATCTGATAAACTGTGCATTTGCATGGTATTGAAGGAACTGACACTGAGTAATCAATGAAAGAAATATACTCATTAAAATGTGTAGAATAGCTATCTAAACTCTATCAAAAGCGAAAAAGTTAGTTTATTGATCAGGCCCAGCACCTGCATGGGAATTCAACTGCATTTTAAATCTGCTCTAGCTTTCAATGACAGCTCACAAGCGTTTCTCAAAACATGTTTTTGTGTGTAGAGTAATACAGCCGAGCTCAAATTTCTCTCGTCCCTTCGAGCGCAAAATACAAAAGGCCTGGGCTGCCACTACCTGATTCAATCAAGTGTGTTACATTGTATACCCATGGGCAACAAGGCAACTTGTATTTTAATTAATAATGTAATACCCTGGTCTCAAAGCCTTGACCCCTGGCATTCTTGCTGCCTTTTTTTGTAAATACTCTCAAGATCCCAGCAAAGATGCTGGAAGCATTTTTCCACACACTCCGACTCAGGCAACTGGATTTGATTCATAATGCTTGGAACTAATATTGCAGTATTTTGAATCACTGTTTGAGTGGGGAGAATTGTGTTTTTAGCAATATTACATTGTGTCGTACATCATCATTTAAGTAAAGAATAATTAGGAGAAGCCAGAAGTAGCAATACTACTGATGGACGATGAGCGGGAAAAAAGGCAAAATAGCTTTTAACAGTTGAATAAATGTCTTAGAAAAGGGAAAGATATTGGGATAAGTAAACATTATTTGTGAGCAGAGTGCATGGTGTGAATGAAAGTTAATGTTCAGGGCTATGAAGACAGAGACATGGCCACGGGTGCTGTGTTGTGAGGAATAACATGCACAGTGAAGGGTAAACGCACGCTTCTTTGGAGATTCTGGACCGGAAAGAAGCCTCAGGGAGCTCAAGGGCTTGTGGGATACGGGCTGTATTCAACCTTTCTCTGCAGCTACACACACCCCAACAAGAGGGAACGATGGCACTCTTACAGTACACCATGAGAAGCACTGACTCATGCGTTCACACGTTACAAATGCTTTAACTAAACATACTAACGTAACACCTGACTGACTCACATTTATTCATGGGAGATATTAGAAATGCACTGCATGCATTTGCACCATGTTTGCAGCCACATCATTGGGAAACAAATGTATTTTCATAGATATATTACAGCATTTTGTCAGGTGTTGTTTTCGAAAGTATGTATAGTTTTTTAAACCACCACTGAAAATATAGAAAAAAAGCAATATTCTGATGTCACAAATTAAATTTTAAACAGAACAAACATTTTAATTAGCTAACATGAGCTCAGCCACAAGTAAATCTAAAGTGATTATTCCTGCCCTCAGAGAAAGGCTGTCTCCCTGCGCTCTGTCAAAAGGTCAATTATGGCCCCAAACCGGCATGCAGTGACAGTGACCTGGAAGCGCTACTGATGACCCCACATCCAGGGGCCCAAAAGAGTTGATCATCTAACATGCAGGCTGCCCGGAGCCATGGAAATCTGACATTTGTCCTTATTCAAATGAACACAAACAATATGCATCTCATGCCTCTCTCTAACCTGTGCCAAATCTAAGGCATAGGGACCAGCAGTCTTAACGCATTGTCCTCCGATCCAAGTCCATGCCCTTCCCTGTGAATACAGCCGCACAGCAGTCACACACAGAGCCTGCAGTAAGAGCACGCTGCAAAAAGACGCTTTTTTTCACCAGCATCTACGCTCACACAGGTCATTACATCTCTAGTCTACAGTGCTGAGGTCACAGAATGAAAGAGGGTCACACAGTAAAGGAAAATGTTATGGCTGAGAACAATTCAACATAAAGCAAAATAATAAACGACTGATTACACTTTTTTTGTGGACATTTCAAGGTTGCAATTATTAAAAATTCTCAATTCTAAATCCTTAAATTGTTCATGTGATTTTTTTTTTAATAAGAATGAACTGAGAGATCATGTGTAAAGATTAAGGGGTCATTCATAGAGATGAATCCACAGAAAATTATCATCTTACTCTGCGGGTGCCCTCAGCTTGACTTGGCTTTGTAGCATCATTTAGCTTATTGTTTTGGTTTTCCAGCCACTTGTCCTAGCTCACTTTTACCATTTTCAGTGTTGGTTAGACAAAGTTAGCGACAGGGTGGTGAACACAGCAGTGAGTATTAGCAGCCAAAATATTCTAGTAGAAAACTGGTTTTCCTTCTTAACTTTAAATGTGATAATGTCAGTAATGGTTTTTACAGCGTGTTATTGCTGCCCCCAAGCTGCCTAAAAATTCAGAATGTATTAAAATAAAGCATCTAATCTAAAGGATAAAGGGTGAAGAAGTTACAGGACAAGACTGGTGTATCCTTTACTTTTATTACTGCAAAAAAGTCACATGACAAGACCACAACCAACACATTACTCTGTTTCTTAATGCAATATGACTTCCCCAATCTATATATGAACTCTCAGTCATTCCTGAGGATGGAAATCGTAGAAATGCTTTTGTTTTAAACGCATGCAAGTAATTTCCTAAACAGGAAGCTGAGAAGATCTGGACAATTTAGCGTTTTAAAAATATTATTCAAACAGAATGACATCCTCCGTTTCTTTTGGTCTTTTTCAGTCACCAGTTTGGCGCACTAGTGCAACGGTTGGCAAATTAGTCCATGCCAAGGCTTTCCAAATGACTTCAGCTTGAAGCTGGGGCCCCTTTTGCAATATTGTTGTAAGTTTTACTTGAGCTTTAATCCACTGGGC
>JAPZDX010000005.1:14074738-14086154 GCA_029783625.1 Naso annulatus | reverse complement strand
TGTTTTGTCAGTTGTTTCTTGTAAAATTACAGGGAATAAAAATCACAAGGAGAATAAAATTGTAGTATTTCATGATGTTCAGTTTTCTTCCACCTACAGCATGACAGCAGGTCAAACAACCTCTAGCATCAGTGCGCTGTGCCACTTGAAAGATAAATAAAAGCGATTGTAATGGTGCGCTTGGTTTATTTTTACCATTTGTTCGACTGCTTCACAAACATACCATGCAGGTTTTTTATATATAATTTGCACCACACAGTGGCAAGGATTAATGATTAATGATTCCACCAAAATTTCAAACTTTTTTGTGGCTGGCATAAAGTTACCAGTATATCTGTGATTGGATCGTACGAAGTGTGCACATTGTAAGAGACATGTTGAGACATTTTGAGACATTTTAATAATACGGTCTTTCATTCATAAGCCCAATGACGTGAAAATTCAAAGACAGACTTTTATACTATCCACTGTTGATGAACTGAAATGGATAAATGAATAACAAAGAGTTATCATTTTGAAAGTTTCATTCAAAAATTATTTGGTGGCACTTGACACCATTTAAACAAGTAATTCACTATACATGTCCTAATTGTGTTCCTAAAGTGTTGCCAATCTCTACACTATACACATGGTACAAAATTTAATGTGTTTAGAGACGCATTAAACTGGAGGCAGGGAGTCAACAATATGAAGCCATGAAAGCTGGTGTGGGAGTACGAGCAAGAACTTCAATCTGCTTAATCCAGGAAATAACTGGCAGACTAAATCAAATTGAGAATAAGGTTTTAGGCATTAATTACAGATACAAAATAGGTCAAAAGACTTTCCTTGCTTTTCACAATTTAAATTGTTAATAAAACATCGGTATATTCAGATTTTGTTTCATGAGATCTTTAAATTTATGGAGGTGCTTTAGTCTAACGTAGCCTTGGCTGATAGGAGGTAAATATAAGAACTTCCTTAAAAAGGAAGTCATCACTCTGAGTTGATAACTTACGTAAAATATAACTACAGCCCTGCAATTATCCATTTAAATTGTGACAACTTTTGGTGTATTAATAGTCATAAAAACACTATTCTCCTCCTCTGCATATGACATATTTGTCAGCAGAACACATTACACCTCAGATTAATCACATAGTCGGTCAGGATGTATCACACTTTAAGGCGTGTGTGTGTGTTGTAAGTCTTACAGGTCCAACCTGCTTACGTGTCTGTTCAACAGGAAGTAAAAGCAAACACCTAACAAAGACGTCTTGAATCCATACAGTCACTGTTCAACCCTACATTCAGCTTAGCTTGCAATTTGACGTCGATATTATTGGCTGGTGGCTAGACTTTTTGTCAACGTGAACGTGAAGCTGCTGAGTTAAGAAATCACTTCCTGTTAAGACTAACAAAATAAAGGAAGTTCTTGAAAAGAATTTGTTGCAGTAACTGAGCTCGACTCTTCCCTCTGGAACACAGCCATTGAAAAATAATATCAAAACATGGTTTATATGTCGTATTTAAGGCTTCCCGTTAATACAGTAAACGACTGGAACTGTAAAAATAAACCTAAAAAATATCTGGATTGCACAAAACAAATAGTGCAAATGTACTAAGAACTTCAGGTTTGAGTTGGCTCATTTAAACCCTGACCTTGTAAACTGCTGTTGTCAAAAATATATAGTTATTAAAAGGTCACTTTAGTAGTCTAGCTATTCTGTTATTAGGAAAAGATTCAGAAAAGATGTTTACATAATGCTTGAAATTAATTCTTGAAAGTATAAGTAGTGGCTCAGAACAGAAGTTTCCACAAGTTCCATTTAGTAGCTGTTCTGGAGTTTGTCATTATA
This sequence comes from Naso annulatus, assembly GCA_029783625.1. Lineage (NCBI taxonomy): Eukaryota > Metazoa > Chordata > Actinopteri > Acanthuriformes > Acanthuridae > Naso > Naso annulatus. The sequence continues at coordinate 14,084,316 of JAPZDX010000005.1, read as the reverse complement.
TCTTCAGCAGGTTTACTATTCACAGAGGTGTAAAATTGTCCTTTTGCAATCTGTCAGTTCGTTAAAACATCAAAATATACGAAACACAACAAACAAATTTAAACAAAATATTAAACTAACCACAAAAATGACCTCATGCTCAAGAATTTTTTCTTTTTCAATGTCATTTTTTTTTAACTTACAAGCAGTTGTGACATCACTGTTACAGCATCCATTATAGCTCTACCATTTATAATCAAAACTGTTAGATTAGTTAATAAATGCAACATTTTAAACCATTTATCATTCTATGTGTGGACAACCTGAAACCAGAGACAGTTAATAGAGAACGAGACCTCTCACTGACCGTTCATTTCCTGTATCAGTGTCACATGGGTTTGGCTACGGCCCCGCCCCTTTAGAAGCCTAGAAGCAACTTGAGTCCATTCATTCTTATGGGGAAAATGAACTTGATCACAGATTATGACCAATTCTCTGCCCCATCGTCACCAAAATATGTATCGTCCGAACTTTCTGACAGCAACACATTCCCGTGAGATTTAGGAACTGCTGCTCCCCGCTTTGCTTCGCAACAGACATAAGTACACATTTAAATAGTCTAATAGGTGACACCATAAATTAAAAGTTAAAACTTGCACATGCAACACCTCATTGTAACACTTCCAGATGAGAGATGGTGGTTACAGTCTCCATGGGAGACGTGACTCCGCCTACTTAGGAGACGGAAGTGTAGATACTATTTCACACCATTGCAGAGTGGGGGATCTTGTTTTAATAATTAACTATCTTTGCTGAAACGTAAACATAATCCTCTTCGTTTCCACGCCTGAACGTTGTGCGCTTTATTTTGAAGGTGAAATGCCACACTTCCTATAGCACTCTAGCTAACTCCGGCTAGCTTGTTGTTAGGTCCGGGTAGGCCGAGATTTTCCTGTCGAACTGTCCAATCAGAGCAGTAGGAGTTAAGTGACTAGCTGGAAGTTTGTTGCTACGTCTTCATACAAAAGTGTGTGACGGACAAAGTTGTGGCGTGGAGATTCTACTGTAGGTTCCTGCGGTGTAAAGTTTCTTCAAGTGACGGAGAAGTTGACGGGATTTAGCGGTAGACTTATAGGAGATGTCCGGCGCGTTACGGTATGGAAAAATAACATTAAACTTCACTTTTTTTGCTGGGCTGTGGGTGTCAGAGCTTACTATATTTTCTGACTGTTAACACCGACTACCGCTGCTGCTCCTCTGTAATACTTCTAGCATGCCACGCAAGCAGCTAACTTCTTCAAAGAAAAGAAAACTTTGCCCACAACTCTGCTGTGACGCACACAGCATGACACTTTGACGTCTCCTGTACTTTCCCGTGGATTTCCTTTTTAAAACACCCCAGAATGATGAAGGTTAGGAGATACTTGAGGGGGAGTGGGAGGGTCCTCGCGTTTGTGTTCATTGCCTCTGTCATTTGGCTGCTGTTTGACATGGCTGCACTCCGTTTATCAATAAACGACGTGAACGGCCAGCTGCTGAAGGAGCGGGTGATCAGAGAAAGGGAGATTTTGAAGCAGCAGTCCAGGGTGACGCAGCTGATGAAAAGGGGATTTAAACACCCGGTTCAGAGGGTGGAAATGGCTGTTACAAAGGCTGGGAAAGGACCACTCAGTGCAGGCATCAACTTGGCCCAAGTGTACAGAAAAGGGGGCAAGAAACAGGACCAAATGTTGGGGGATAAAAGGATGGACTCTTTGCATCACCAAGGAGATGATCCTCTAAAAAATGACCTTGTTAAACAAAAAGAAGGGGCCACCCAGCAAAATGCCGCACCAAAGCAGGATGTCGCTGCAAGGAAAAAAACAGTAAATTTAGATATGAATGAGACTAACTTGGAGAGAAGTAAAGTAATAGATAGCTCCGATAAAATTTTGTTACCAGTGGCGGCGTCTAATATAACACAAGTGCATCCTGGTGTTCAGGAGAACAAACATGCTCCGCCTCCAACCTCAAAGAAGGGACCCGTTAAAGCTGAAGATGTTGTGATTCCAAATAAAAGTGATTCCAAGAGCAGCGAAAAAGTCAAAGAGGCACTTAAGACCAAGACTGTGACAAAAGCAGGGCAGCTCCAGGCCCAGGAGACCCACCCTGTTCAGACAACACTGAAATCTCCAAACAAGGATGTTAACAGGAAGGAGGTTAAAAATAATACAGAGGAGAAGCACGTTAGGACGATCGCCAAGAGTGATCTGCATGCAGCGCAAGAAACCATGAAACCTGCTATCAAGCTGGGAGCAAGGAAGGACTCCGAGCATAACTCCACTGCTGTCAGGAAACCAGGTGTCCACAAAGTGCTTTCCCTGGATGTGACACACGCTCCCAGAGACGCCAACGCAGTCGGCCAGTTTGGTCAGGCTGCACTGGTTGGCAGCGACGAAGATGCAGAGGTGAGGAGGAGGTGGGACGAAGGGCATTTTAACGTCTACCTGAGCGACAAGATCCCAGTGGACCGAGCCATCCCAGACACCCGGCCTGAGATGTGAGTCTCCTTCTGCACGTTTAACGTCTCAGACTGCTGCGATTGCCCAGCTGACCTGTCTTACTTTGTTTCCGCTGTGATTTCCAGGTGTGCACAGAACCTGATCCATGACGACTTGCCCTCCACCAGCGTGATTTTCTGTTTCGTGGATGAAGTGTGGTCCACGCTCCTCCGCTCGGTGCACAGTGTGCTCAACAGATCTCCACCACACCTCCTGAAAGAGATCATTCTGGTGGATGATTTTAGCACCAAAGGTTACCCTGATGCTTTGAATGGGTCTCTATGGGGGGTAAAAAATAACAACAGCAGCAACGAGAGTAAAAAAGAGCTTCTAATGAAAACACAGAGTTCCACACAAACTAATATACAGTACTACTACACCTTACTCTTGTGACTGTAGGCCTTTTTAATCCAAGTGTTCATTCTTTTTTTCAGTCTCCTCCAGGATGCTAAATACAGGATACATAAACTTCAGGCCCTTCATCCCTGGTGCAGAGTTGTTAGTTAATCATTAAATATTCACTGTGTAGTTGCATGCTGAGTTAATCTAGTGAAATGATAAATTTCTCCTCCATATCTCCAGTGAATGAACCTCTGCCATCACGTCCATGATGTCATACATCATTATGAGGAGGATCTTATTGCTGATTGGCTATTGTAGCACACGTTAGTTGCTTAAGTTCAGATTTTTCAACTCTCGCGCATAACGCGAAAATTCGTGCCATTCGCTTTATTCCCGACGCACAATTCGCTTCACCGACAAGAACTCACATCTAATCACATCTCTGTATCTTCACATGTAATTCACTCGTGTAATTTGACTCGCCCTCTGTGTGAACACAACTTAAGGAAGGAGCTCCCCTACACCCTCACCTCCCTGTTTTTGCTCCGGCTCGTGTTTTATTTCGTTTGTTAACATTTTAAGGCCAGTTTAAACCAAAGATCCAACGAGACGAAGCTGTTGCAGGGAAAGTTGCAGCAGAGTGAACTGGTACAGCTCAGCTCGACTCAGCTGGCAAAGGCCAGTTTTTGAACATAAGACACATCACTCGTTTCAACAGCCAATCAGCTCATACCACTGTCACCTGTCACTAAGAAGCACAGCATAGAGCAGCCATTAGGAATATGTGCTCGCTGATAGTACCATGATTGGCTGAAAATACCCCGTGATGGTCTGAATATAGAGCATACGGAGCCACGGAGAGCTGCAGAAGTGTAATGTTCTCTCTTACCACCTGAATTCTAATTTGCTGAACGGTTATTATGGAATTTTAGCGCAGTGACGCCAAAGATTAACTGCATACCTCAACTTTTACTCTGTAGAAAAAAAAGAAGAAAGAAATTGTTGTTAAAAAAAGCTTATCGAAATCTTCAACAGCTCAAAAGTGATGTTTTCGTATTGTGTCTTCTATTAAACCAGCAATCCAAAAACTTTTCTTTAATTATTATTAATTACAAACAAGTAGCAAATTCATGCATTTAAGAGGCTGAAACATGCAATTGTTTAATATTTCTGTTGCAAAACAACTAAAACAGTGCATTTTCAAAATAGTTGGCAAATATCGATTGAATCATAGTTGCAGCTCTGATTTGTAGTTATGAATATTTTAGTATAAAGTGTGAGTAAATATGTCATTAAGAAGTAAATGAGAGTAAAAAATCCTCCGTTTTTATTAGGAGGGTCATACATTATTTGAATCAACATGTTGAAGTGCTGTGGCAGCATTGTGAAATCAGATGTAATATTTTGTCAGACTACCTGAAGGAGCAGCTGGATACGTACATGTCCCAGTTTCCCAAAGTGCGAATCATTCGTCTGCAGGAGCGGCAGGGCCTGATCAGAGCCAGGCTGGCCGGAGCTGCTGCAGCCAAAGGTAACCACTGATGTGATGAATACTTACATTTTGTTTAAAAATACATGTAAAACACATTTTAAATTCATACATGTTGGATGATGCGGGTATGTCTGAGGGCAAAAGCCCCGCATGAAAAAGAATCATGATGACAGTAACAGAAGCGACATCAAGGTGTCAAATCGGAATTTGTAAACGTGAATGTTACGCAGAAAACACAAGTGTGTTCATGCCTGTAGGAAAAGTCAAATTTTAAGGCTGATGCTGTTTCTATGTGGTGGGTTTTACAGTTGTGTTAGTTATGCAAAAAGTCAACACTCCTGTAATAAAGTGTTGGCTGCCTTGCGGTTTATAAATCAAGTTGTAAATCAAGTTGACATGGATTGAAGCACAGTTCAGAAAGACAAAGGTCATATATGTTCAGTTCTCCTACTAGAGAGTGAGATAAGAAGAGGTATGTAAACGAATTTCTTGCATGAAACAGTCAAAACTTTAGCACTCCTGCAGATCGACAGGTGTGTAGAAGAAGAGAACAAAACAGAACAAAAGACTTGTTGCGAACTGTTCCCCTAACCTGCGGCCTGAGATTTTTATTCCCAAACTTGTCGGTACACAGACCTTCATCAGGTTTTTATCAAAACAAAACCTTGCAAATAAAAAAAAAATTCTGCAGTAAGTCAAAAGGACAGTTAGCAGCAGTCTTTTAGTCTGTTAAGTCTGAAAGTGTAAATGTGCTTTCTTAATGATTAACTTTATATAAATAACTGAAATTGTGATTATTTATAGACATAAAAAACTTGGGCTTGAGCCAATTTGATGACAGCATTTATAGTTGAACATAAATTTCCTGTTCTCTCAGGCAGTACAAAGGCACACATTAAAACTGTAAACGTTCACTTTCCGGTTTAACAAATCGCACTGAGTGTTTTTGTCAGGAGCGCTCATCCTTGCGTCTGACACCAAAGACCGACGTGAGTGACACGGAATGCAAACACCAACGCAAGATTTGCAAGGGCTCAACAGCGTCATCGTTTCTTAAGGAAACTGAAAAGTTTTAATGTAGATAGCACATGCTGAGGTTTTTTTACAAAAGCTTTATTGACAGTGTGTTAACCTTTTTGCACTCAGTGACGGGGGAGGGGGAGCACTGTTCATACGAAATAAGAACAAACTGGACAAGACTGTTCAATTTGGCACCAAGATAATCGGGAAACAAATGTGCAGCATTTCTCACCTGACAGACTGGTACGCACTGAATCTAGCAAGCAAGATGTTTCATGTTTTTGTGCCCACGGTACAGGACGATTTCCTCTGGGAGCAATAAGGCTTTCGTGGATTCATAAATGCATTTTAAATAGGTCCAAAGTGCAGAAACTTTGTGACCCGGTATCTGTATCTTTTCAATCTAAACTACTTTGCAAAATGCAACTCCATGTGCAACACTGCACTCATTTTACCAGATGTGTGCATTAAATGACACCAGTTGTGAAAGTTGTTGTATAGAATAAATAGTCTTGTAACAAACACAACAATGCTCTGAGCCCTGCACAGTATTTTTCAAAAGAGGATTGACCAAACTGTCATTCATACCTGCCTTTGTGTATTTATAAACTATTCTGCATATTATTTGTATGCATAAACAGGCCAATGTCTTTTCAAAGAACCCTTTGTTACCTCTTCCCTCTCATGCAGGTGAGGTTCTTACCTTCCTCGACTCCCATGTTGAATGTAATGTTGGCTGGCTGGAGCCGCTGTTGGAGAGAATCTATCAGGATCGCAAGAAGGTGCCGTGTCCGGTCATTGAAGTCATCAGCGATAAGGACATGAGGTGACTCAACACAGCCATATTTAAGTAACAGATAAGCCACACATGTGACATGATCGTGTTATCTACGGGAAAGTTAAAAGCATGACAAAATGAAACAATTCAGGGAATGTCATTCTGACGCTGGAGCTTCTCTTCTGGCTCTTTCTCCACAGTTACATGCTGGTTGATAACTTCCAGAGAGGTATTTTCAAATGGCCCTTGGTGTTTGGCTGGAGCGCGCTACCGGACGAGTACATTAAGAAGCATAACATGACAATCTCCGATCCCATCAGGTACCTTAAGAAATTGGTTTTCATAATTGTATTTTATTATTATGCCTGCTGCATGTTTGTTTGTTTAATCTGTCTTGCAGATGTCCAGTTATGGCTGGAGGCCTTTTCTCCATCGACAAAAATTACTTCTATGAGCTCGGATCATATGATCCCGGCCTGGACGTGTGGGGCGGAGAGAACATGGAGATTTCATTTAAGGTGTGTTGCTCATTTAATACCTGTTTTCCACTGGTCAAAAACCTGTGTTAACCCGCTCAGATCGGGGTTTTGCTTGCAATGGGAATAAGTGCACTCACCCTTTACGCCCGGGTCAGCTGACCCTGCAGCTGACGCAGATTTTTCTCACCTCACCTCACCTCGGCTCGGCTGTTAACGTAAACGTGAAACCCGGGTGAACATGCTAAAATCTGACCTATTTCCCGGTGCCTTTCCTTTCCTTCTTCATCTGGTGTGTCATGTCATCCAGGTGCAAAGCAGGATTAGAATTTTTTGATGGACTTTACAATTACGGAAGTTAACCCTAACGGACATAGAGCTGAAAATGATTCCTGCCTGATTTGTGTCTCTATAAACACAGAGCATTTCTGTTGAGACAAGCTTAAATGAACTGCGCAGTGCGCCACTCGCTCTCTCATTGAAAGTCAACCTAGCTCACCCAGCACACCGCTCTCTCCCCCTACAATCAATTCAAACAAATAATAATCCGCTCACATCATCCAGCATACAGAGATCGCTCTGTAGCTGTGGGCACATGAGTGCAGCGCGCACGGGTTAATTTGTGACTCAACAGTTTACAGAGCTCATGACTCATATTTCACTCTGCAGTCATTTACAATATTGTCTTATTGTCACTCTGACAAGTTTTATCGTATCGCTTCTACTCTGAAGTAAAGACAATTTGAGAACCTCCACTTTAATGCAAGCTGTGAGAGAAACGAACGACTGTGGAGCGTTTCCACCCAGATCCACCTTTTGCAAAGCCCGACACCCAGATTAATTTTTGATACATCAGCATTTGTCATTATTCATAATTAATATTAAAGTTGACGGGCATTTTTTCTCACACATCATAACGATGTTCTCACACAATGTTGTGCACACTCTTTCATCCAAATACAACACTTTACAAAAAATTCACAGATGGGCTGCCCTGCGGCGTCATTGTACAAATTTTAGTGGGTCGTCCCACGTTCAGAAAACCCTAGTAGAGCTGTTCATTTTGGTGGAGAAGATATAAATCCAACATAAATTCAAACCGTAGGTATTTGGGGATTCCCCATGAATGCTCTGACACGACTCCTTATTCTGTCACCGTTTGAGCAGATCTGGATGTGTGGAGGGGAAATCGAGATCATCCCTTGTTCTCGAGTGGGACACATCTTCCGAGGACAGAATCCCTACAAATTCCCCAAGGATCGGCAGAAGACCGTGGAGCGTAACCTGGCGAGGGTGGCGGAGGTCTGGCTGGACGAGTACAAGGACCTTTTCTACGGTCACGGATACCACCACCTGCTGGACAAAAAAGTCATCGACATTGGCAACCTCACCAAGCAGATCGAGCTAAGAAAGAGGCTGAAATGCAAAAGCTTCAAGTGGTATCTGGAGAATGTGTATCCAGATATGGACGCTCCCTTAGTCAAAGCTGAGGGCTTGGTATGTAGATTAATAAACTTTATTGTCATTTCCCTAGAAGAATGCTTGAAATGAAAACGAGCTGTTCTTTAGCTCCATGAAGCTTTTGTTATTTTTGCTTGACAACATCAGCCCAAACAGAGACGGTGGTTTTATTCCTTTTGAAAGAAGAGTCACTTTTATTAAATCCTTTGATAGCGTTCTGTCATGAATCAATGAAGGAGATGAGCTCAGCAACAAGACCTGTTTACATGCACCACTCCAAATGAGTAAACAAATGTGTTTTTTTTTTTTCCTTGTAGATTTTTAATCGTGGCTTAAGAAAATGCCTCAGTCTGCAGAAAGGCTCTCTGTTCTTTGAGATTTGTGATATCAGCAAACAGGTAGGTGCATTCATTTAATTCAGCAGATAGTTTGAATGCTAAAAATATTTTTATGTGGTTCTAAGGAAAATATGAATATGCACATGCTGTGTTGTGCACGTTTGGCCTCATGACTGTGGTAATTGCCAAGGGCATAAGAAAAATACCCAGATATAGACGAAGTTTAAAAAAAAAATGCAGCCAGACTCAAGCCAAGCAAACACGGGCGGAGACCAAGACGAGGCCAAACCTCAAAACGTGGCCTGCTGGATTCAGAGCAGCCACGCTGAGCCATCCGTAGAGTCTTTCAGTTTTTCATGAAGCATAATTACATTCTTATCACTCCTCTCTCGCTTTCTCTCTGGTATTCAGAGTCAGCACTTTAATTACACCTGGATGAGGCACGTTCGCCAGCAGGACTTCTGTGTCGCTCCTCGAGGCAAGGGCACCAGCTTTGCTTTAGAGTTTTGTGACAACACCAAGGCTGAACTCCGCTGGTTCCACAAATCCTCCAACTCTGCTCTGGTAGGCCAACTCTGGGTGTGCCATTTGCTTTGTCAACTATCTATTGTTTTTCTTTCCTTTCTCAACTCTGTCATTTAAGCCTGTGTAAGACATATTTTAAATAACAGGAGGAGGTGAAGAGTGTTTCTGTCAGTTGGTGGGAAACTATGATTTCTGTACCGCTGTAAAAACACAAACTGAATCAACTGCCTGATGGTGTACTTAGAAATACTGCAGAAATGCGGATGCACTTTATAAAAATCAGGGTTTCCTCACCATTTGTCATCTCACTCACACATAGGGATGGGAATTGGGAACCGGTTCCAGTTGAGAACCAATAACAAACTTGAATCCGTATCATATGCCTCCAAGCTTATCATTTCTTCTTATTAACAGCCAGGCATGTGATGCTGAAATAATAAAAGGCAGAATTCAACTGCAAGGGCAATACAGCCTGCGGACAGCCTACAGCGAGCCCATCGATAAACAGTGATGACAGTAAAACAGTTGCGATGTGAAAGGGCTAGGCGATACGGGCCAAAAATAAAATCCCCAATTTTTTCATACCACATTCAATTTTTGATATTAATTGATTTTTTTAACTATAAA
>JAPZDX010000005.1:14042799-14053810 GCA_029783625.1 Naso annulatus | reverse complement strand
TAATGGAAATATTTTTAATGTTTTAAGGGAAAGAAACGTTTCCACCAATAACATATTATTAAACTTATTATTAAGGAGTGAAGATTATAAATTGAAAGTAAAATTTTAACAGATCAAAGTTTGTGTTTTTAACACCACAGCTGGTTAAATGTTAAAGGTCAGTGGTCACAAGGGTAAATAGACTGTTTCAGACACAAAGACTGAAGAGATGGTGTTTGACCCAAAAGTAATAGCTGATCACAGCCCTGTGGTCATTCATAATACTTAAATTAAACAGGTTTGCACATATAAGAATCTGGGAATTCAGTTTGATAATATGCTCACTTGGAAAACTCATGTTGACAGCCTGTGCTCCAGACTTCAGCAGCGATTATACTTTTTGAGAAGGCTGAGACTGTACGGTGTGAATCAGAGAATCATGTTTTATCAGGCAGCGCTGGAAAGTCTGGTTCAATATGGTATACAGGCATGGTACAGAAATATATCTGCCCAATCCAAATCCAAACTGGCTCAACTCATAAAGACAGCCATGAAAATTACAGGGAAAAAAAGAGTGCCGACCCCTCCAAATTTATGAGCAGTCAGTCTTAAAAGGAGCACAGAGAATTTTAGATGATCCATCCCATGTTCTTCACCCTGAGTACGAGCTTTTGCCATCGAGCAGGAGATTTAGACTCAATTGTTTTAGAAAGTCATTTGTGCCTTTTTCCATCAGCCTCCTTAACAAGAACTACTAAACTGTGTGTAGTAAACCTTAAGTACAATGGAGTTCACAGAGAGTTTACAGTTTACAGTTATATGTGCAATATGTGAGGCCACGTTCCATGTTATTTATTACAAGATTTTATCTACTGACTGTCTCTCTTTTACTGTTTATTGCTATTGTTATTTTATTGACTGTAGTTTTTATTAATGATTGTGATTCTCCTTTTTGATCTATTGTACTGTAATGTATGCGGCACCACTGAGCCCAAGACAAACTTCCCCATGGGGACAATAAAAGTATATTGTATCATATATCGTATCGTATTTACAGTTCCCCCGCAATGTTGTAGCATCTTTACTGATCTAACTGCTCTTTCACCTCTTCTCTCATTTCTGCAGGCAGCTGTTTTCAGCATAAAAGCCACTGTCCACTAGCTGCTCCTGCTCAACACAAAACAGCTGATGGACAAAGTTAAAGATTGTTGGTGAACAAAGTGGAGCCTCAGCTAAAACACTGCTGCGCATGGTTTCTTGCCCGAAGTAGGAGGTGGTGGTGCTAATAGTTATATAGTTATAGAATATGCCCTCTGGGCAGCGTTATTTCTTTATCCTCTCATTCTTGTCTGTGGGCTGACTGGATGCGAATGACTCATTAAAGTAGTAATAAGAGACAGGAGGGGGCAGGGATAGCTGGTTAGCATGCTAACTTCAGTTGAGAGAAAAAAATGGTAGAAATAGGGGGAAACTTTAAAGAGGCCATATTATGCTCATTTTTTGGGTTCAGTTTTTTTCTTGGTTACTACTAGAGCAGGTTTACACACTTTGATGCTCAAAAAACTCATCTGTTTTCTCCTACAGCCGACTGCAGCAGCCCTGTTTTTTCCAGGATTTTTGCCTCAGACACTCTGTTTTAGCTCCTGCCCCACCTCCGAAGGCTTACTCTGCTCTGATTGGCCAGTTCAAACACACACCTTCCAGATGAACCCATATAGAAGCCCAGCACAACATGACACACTAGAGGTCTGAGATTTAAAAAACTGATGAGAACAGAGCGTTCAGAGCCATTACAAACAGCCCACAGGGATTACTGCTACATACCCTTACCTCCATATTTCATACGTTGGCATCATTCTAAAGGGCAATCCAACTTTGTAACATCATTTATAGGTTGGAAGAGACTGAAAAGCATAATATGTCCCCTTTAAAGTGGCGCTGCTTTCTGACACAGCTCATAGCCAGTTAAAGAGTAAATTTTGATGATGAACTCTCTATGTTTCTTCTAGACTGGTAAGAAAACAGCTGTTAAACTTCGCAAACCTCGACTTGTGACATCAAAAACTTACATACAGCACCTTAAAACTGCTATTAATTATAACTGGATTTGTTATAAAAACACTGAAATTTATAGATACTAAATATTCAACAAATCCACAACAAAGCACCTTGCAAAGTGTAACTCTTGACCTCTCAGATTTTCCAGTGAACTCCACAGGTGTAAGTAATCCCTCTCTGCTTTAAGGCCACTTCCACTCAGCAGACCCATGAGAGGCTTTTAACTTGCACTAGGACTACATGGCTGACCAAGTATTTATTTATAAATCAGGGGAGGGAGGGGGAGGATCACTAACCGCCATCCCACTGCCTCTGCCAGCTCTGTTATGTCATAGGATCTAGTAGGATCAGCATCCACCTCGTCTGGCCAGGGCCAGAACGAGTGGGAGAAACCCAACGCTGATTTGGCTGGTGTTGCTGTCGAATGAGTACAGTAACTAAACTAACAGACTGTCTGGGGTAAATCCATTTTTTTCTCTATTTCATACTCTTTTTCTATTTTTTCACTCATACTATACGCAAAATATTTATCCAAATTAGTCTAAATTGGAAAAAACTCATCATCTGTTCAAAAGCATCACATTGGCTGTACCTGGGTGCAGGTGCAAAGTCTCATTGTTGCAGAAGTCGGTGAAGCAGCAGCTCCTCTTGGAGACGTTTCGGGAGCTGTAGCAGAAGACCTGGCCCTTCATCTCAGAGGGCGACAGACAGGACTTGTCCGTCTCCTCCTTCCCGTCAATCAACATCACAGAGTTCCAGCAGGCGCCGTCTGCTGTCGTCTCACAGGTGTGGTTGGCGCACAGCTGGCAAGCACACTTCAGACCTGAAACATGTTTTATTATTAAAAAAGGGTTAGATAACTGTTTTCTTCACAGACACCTTCTGGCAGACACCAGTTATCTCATTGATTTGTAATATTGCTGAGGGGGAAAAGGACAGTAGACGGTTTCATTCACAAACTGTCCAGTTATGTAAGCAGGTCCGTGCTCTTAAATGGCTGGAGGTGGAAGAACCGGAGTAATGCCTCTTAGTTTAACACCCTGATAATCTTGTGTTCCACTTGGAGCTGCTGTCATGCTTTGTTTGATAAGACTGTGAGTGATTGATAAGTAAGGCTGCACTGCTTGCTAACTGGAAAAATATTGAAACCTTGAAATAAACTGCAAGAATACATTATTAAATAAACAAATTTTATTATGTACAGCAGCTCAAACATCTAACCATGCTACCATAACTTTATTTGGATAGTCGCCTAAAAATAGTTTATAGAGTATTTGTAAAATTTCAACAACATATCAGTTTGTTAACTAATTACTTGTTGAATATTAGAATAACTTAGAAAAGTTAGGGTTAGGTGAAACAATTACACTGTTGAATGACGACTGACACGTTGTTGAAATGTTAAAACTACTCTAAAAACTATCTATGGGCAGACTATCCAAATAAACTGTTACCATTGTGTTAAATTGTAAAAATAATTAATCATAAGCTTCACTGACAGAACGGTAAATTTTTGATCATTTAAAGAATTTTAAAATTTACCACTGAATTTAAAGCAGCAACCTCTTTTGATTTAATGCTGTTTACTCACTGAAATAAATCCTGAAGTTTATTGAGTGTCAGTCAGTTAATATAACTATAAATATAGTCACAGGATGCTTTATGTAAATATCTTGTGACCGTATGTATAAATAGAGCATCTTGTGACCTTATGACGCTCTACAGGTTTTTTCTTGTCACTTTTACATCGCTTGTATTTCTCATGTATTGAAAATAAAGCTATTTCATGATATAACTGAGTACTACAGTATATAACAGGTACTAATTTATAAAAACTAATAATAAGTAATGAGTGAAAAGTACTGACAGTTAAGGAAGTGGATGTTTTTCATTTTGTCAAAGAACTTTCCAGTATGTGTGACTATACAGATGGATGCAAGAAGCAGATGTAAAAAAAAAATACCAGGAAAACATTTTAAACATAGCATTGCAAAATAAAGTGTTTATGTTAGAAAAACCCTCTAACCCTAACAAAAAAAAAATCTATGCCGTTGGTTTTAAAGGGGGCAGCTCAAAAGCAACAAATACTGAACTGGGGAAATGTCAAAACATACTAAATCTGCCTGTGACAGTTTTGACCCCTTAAAGCCTGAAAAATGGAGAAATCTAAGCATGTATGCTGCACTTGTACTGCAACACTCTCTACTAGAAAAAAGGAAAAGGCATAAATAAATCTTCACCAAATCTTGATAGAAAAGAGGACACATTAAATTAGACAAATTTCACAATTGGAAGCAACAACATCTGGAGCCTTTCTCTAGAGGGTGTCCAAAGTTCATGCTGTGAAAACAAGTGACTGCTTCTTTTGTAACTATAATTTGAAATTAAATGTTTATACTCTGATGCATGCTTGATTCAGTAATATGATTAAGAATGGATGATGATCTGAAGATGTACTTCCTCAGTGTTGCAGTTTACAGTTAACAGCTGTGTTTCATCATCATCATATATTTAGCATACAACATGAGATACATGAACAAGTAACACACGGACAGAGGATTAAAACTGGGGAAATTTTTCATTTCATAGAGTCCTTAAAGCTTGTTCACTCTACTGCCAGTCTGGTGAGAGATACAAAAGTAACCACCACCATACTACCAGAGTACAGGGCAGCTTTCTTCCTCATTTGTCAGTCAGTTTGTTTTATTTTTATTGACTTATTGATTATTAGTTCCTCAATATATTTTGCCTTTAATAGGTGTCATGAAGGGACACAAACTGAATTTTGTTGCACAACCGTGTATTGTGAAATGATAATAAAGTAATCTTGTATCTTGTATTATATAAAGTGAGAACAGGAAGGGACCATGGATCAATCCCTGGGGTGCGCCACAGTGAAATTCTCCTTTTGAACGAATGTAAGGAGAAATATTTTAGTTGTCCTTTAAATACCAAGACAGTGTTGCAGCTCTCAACAAAAGTGGAGTGAAAAAAACTTCAAAATACAAGGCTAGCATTACATGTCTTTATCTTGCTCTGTACACAATCTTACTTGCCTGGAATGAGGGAGTTTGCTCCTCTTTACATGAAGTACCACCAGTTTATATGGAAATAACTGTAAGAAAATTTACCTCAAGCTTGTTGCACTCAGTCCGTAAGACATAATTGTTTGAAAATAGGTTACAGACATATAGTTTTGTTTTATAAATGGTTAAGTAATCTCCTAAAACAGCTGGGCACTGCAGTTTTATTTGTATTACTCCTAAAGGAACAAACTGTTGTTGGAGTTACTATATTTGGTGCACAAAGAAGAATTCAAAGCCCCAACATGGTGTAGGATTGACTCTAAATAAACAACAGTGCCCACATTCATTGTAATAAAAGAACATTTTACTCAGCATAGTGGTGTGGTGAGCAGGATATATTCATCATTAGTTTTGTCTTTTAATGGGTTTTTTGATATTCGGAAAAATGTAAAATATCACTAACCGTACATCTTTTAAAGGGCTTTGTAAAGCTCGTCCAGGAGTCACACAGACCTCTTGTCAAAATTAGAGGGCAAAAAAAAGAGATCAGGACTTCAGTTCAGAGGAAGCATGACTGAAATATGACAAAAATGTGTTCTTTGAGAGCTTACTCGAGAGTTGCCTGGCAACAACTCTGTCAAGGGCAATAGTTATCAATAAAGTTTGAATACTCTGTTGCTTTGTAAATGAAGTATAACAAGGTTGCTCTTTTATCAAGCGTTTTCTAAAGCAGGTGAAAGGCTGACAATTGGTGTGTGTGTTTTACTGTCTCTTTATGTATGCTGACAGGGAGGTAATGCATCATAAATATATTACAAATTTTCTCTAAAACATTAATATCCTGTCTTTGTAGTGTTTTCACTTGAGAATGTGTCAAAAAGAATAATATAATTATCACACTTTTACTTGTTATGACAGAACCCCAACTTTTTTTAGAAACAGGATTGTACATCAGGTCACAGATTTTACATATTGCATTCTATATTATATTCTATTTAATATCCTTACAATCTCACATAACACTGCTTTTCCCTCCCTTATATTTCCCACCTTATATTCACACATCCCACAGCATCCCTACATCTCACAGCTGTATCCCTTCTCTCTCTGCTTCCATTTTTAAGACTTTACATCAGGAGTCCAACCCGAAGAGTCTGCATGTGGCTTCATATTACTTTTGGATTCACGTCTGCATATTTTGATTTAGTAAGGGTGCCACAAGGAACAAAATAAGGTGTTTGAAGATAACCACAAATCAGTGAAAGTTGAGTAAATGCAACAGAGGTCTAGTGACATAGTTCAGCAATGAGTTATCATTGCTTTTGCTGTTTGCCCTCAAAGGCACTAATTTTGTGCATTCAACAGCCCAAATATACCCCCGTGGCCAGACTTTACTTGGGGTAAAAGTGGGCTAGTCAGTTTATACCCTGGGGTATATTTAGGCTAGCCCACACTTACCCAGGTAAAGTTTGGCAGGGGGTTAATCTGG
This sequence comes from Naso annulatus, assembly GCA_029783625.1. Classification (NCBI taxonomy): domain Eukaryota; kingdom Metazoa; phylum Chordata; class Actinopteri; order Acanthuriformes; family Acanthuridae; genus Naso; species Naso annulatus. The sequence continues at coordinate 14,047,258 of JAPZDX010000005.1, read as the reverse complement.
TCTGTTACACACCAGTAAAAATGCATCACAAATGTTAAATTCTATTTGTGACTTGAAGGGAGATTCTTGTTATTTTAAAGATTCAGAATATTTCCACATATCCTGTAAATGTGTGCAAAGGTTTCCTATTAATCTGTGAGAACTTCAAACAGGTTAGAGAAGCTGTGAAGCCCCCCTCAGTCATGGAGGAGATATGAGTAATTGGCCCGATTAATAAATTTGATCAAATGCTACTCCTTAATTTAAAACTACAACCAAATATGCATCTCTGAGAGTCAGAACTAAATTCATTCTCTGAGGTGCTCAATATGTAAGTACACAGGCATAATAATATTGTTAATAACTTAGTCAGTAATTATTCAGATCCCAGTTACAGTGAGGGAACTTGCACTTTTGTTATTAGCACCAAACAATAATTTTGAAAAAGAAGACGCAGCATAATATGAATATACAACATGTACATGTGAACACATTCTATAAGTGCATGTACATAACTTGAACAAATGTTCTTTAGCCTATCTATGGTACTATACAAACATTCACATGCAGTATTAATTAGGATTTTTTATTATCAGTAAAACTCCAGGTTATTTTCTCCATTGGTCATTTACTCTATAAAATGTACGAATATGATGAAATATCAAATCACACCTTCCTTAAATTAAGTCTGCCAATTGCCGTTTTTTGTGATCAACGGTCAAAAGGACAAGGAAAACCTGCAAATCCTCATTGGAGACGCTGGAACCAAAGAATGATTGGTATTTTTTCTTGGAACATCAGAAAAAGAAACGGCTTTATTGGCCAAGTATGCTTAAACTAACAAGAAATATGACTCCATGAATGAAACATTCAATCAATTGTTGACAGTGGAGGATTTATGTTCTGTCAAATGATTAATTAACCAGTTGTGTCAACTCTAATATGAATTTACATTTGAAATAATTTTTCTTCAGCAAATAACTAATCTTCAAAACAAAAAAAATAAGAAACATAATATCCTAACCCCCCAAAAACCACCTTACCTAAATAAGAATAAGACATGAAACATAGCTATGCTGCTGTATAAAAGTTTCAAGTTTTGCCCAAAACTCCACAATCTCACAATAATCTTACTAACAGGAAAATGGCAATAAAAACAAAAAAACAATAATTCAACAATAACAATAACAATATTCTACATAAAAAGAAGGTTCAAACCACAAAGCTATTATCCAACTATAAACTTTTCATTTTTAAGTAAGCTACTATAAGAAAATCTTACTTGTCTATTGGCAATAGCTTTTTATTGTTTTAAATACTGCTCCTTGCATTATAAAATTAAGCTTATGGTTAAAAAACTTGTTTAGGCTATGTGTATTTATAATCTTTGAATTTACAAAGGTGCCCTTTTGAACTTGCATTGATAAAAAATAATGTATCCCTCAAAGTCAAATGTTTCATTCATGGTGTTTGATGAAACTGCTGAAACGTAATTGTTAAAAAACTGCTGTTAAAAGCTTTCTGGGGATAAAATATGGGCGATGTAAAAAGTCAACTGGACTATTCATTAGTTCAACAACTACGTGTGACTTTAGTAATTCGCACAACACCTTAAAAGTACAAAAAAAATGCAAGTGATTTTCGTTATGCAGAGTGAAATCTCAGCTACTGTACCTGCAGTCAGCTGGGCGACGGACAGAAAGATCAGCGCTGCCTGAAAGCTCTGCTTGCCGGGACAAGTCATGGCAGGAGCAGCATCTGCTGGCTCTCTGACGCTCCGTTCACACAGCTGCTCTACACGAAACACAACATCAGCCCTGGCTGCACATCGCGACGCAAAGTCCGTCAGCCACCTCAATCTGCACAAACGTCTCGCAGTAAATGCGGGGAGGAAACTGAAAAAACGCAATGAGAGGTTTTGCTCCGCCTCTGTCGACTGGGATTAAGAGGATTAGCGCTGCAGACCTCTGACAGAGCCATGTGAATGAGAGCCAGAGAGAAAGTGTGTGGCACTGCCACATCAATTTAAGTGCTGCAAGTCCAGTATAACACCACCTCCTGTCTGCATACTGAACATGAACATTTCTTCAATGCACGGAGGAGTCACTTAAAAGCACTTGTTGGGAAAGGAAACCGGGTCAAAGTGTTTTTATTATGTTAAATTAATCCATAGTTTTTTATTAGGACACTAGGAAAATTACAAAGCAACACCATCGACAAAAGAAGAAAAATTCTTTAGACCTGTTTGTCACATACAATTACGAGGAAAGCATAAAGAAATTGGTAGGCTAGTTAGTGAAATAGGCTTTGGTAACTGGCAAAATAATGACATGTGGGCTATATGTTTTCGATGGGGAAAACCAGAGAAATCTTGCAGCTGGTAGATTATGCAAATCTGACGCAGAAAGGCCCTTCTACAGCTGGGACTCGAACACACAACCTTTTTGCTTTATATGTTGAGTGGAACAAAAGATAAGACTTAGTTCTCATTTACACAACAAACATACACAGAAATATAAATTAGGTCTAGTGCTTTTCATTTGCAGATAACAGTAGCCTACTACGGGCAAATATATGGGACATGCATTGATGTCAGGGACCGGCAACTATGAATTAATCACAGTGTTTGGGGGCAAAGGGGCCCCTAAGGTGCTGGTTATACTACGTACCCTGTGGCCTTCAAGTTCCCAGAGTGGGAGCCTCATAATGCACCCTGCCCAAGAGGCATTGTAAGGGTGGATGAGGAGGAATGTCATCCCTCTTCTTGTTAAAATTAGTAAAATGCATCCCTCTTGTTAGCTTGCCATCCTACCTCTTCCTCCTCTAGAAGGCCTATCAGAGAGAGTGGAGGTGTAGAGGTGTTGCTTAACTGAATATGTGTTCCAGAAAGCCTCCAAATGTCATCTGAGTGTTTGGATATCAGCATGCATTGATTGCCTCGACACCTGTATTGAGAGCAAACCATAGAAACTTTCCTAAAATATAAAGATTATTCAGCTGTGTCTGTGCGACTCAAAATACATCCCTTGACCAAGCGACTTATCTGAGACATGGACATACAGTACAGTTTTATTATAAGGCTATGGTTAGCACTAAGTTGGTTGAGGGTTAGTGACATAACCGATCAAAAAAATTAAAAAATAAATAAATAAATCTCAACCGCCAGTAATCTGTTAATGAGCTTGTGGTAATTTGACTAAAAACAGATTCATAGTAAGATAAATCAGTGAAGGTTTCATAATAGATCTAGATTGTAGACATGGCCACAATATTAGGAAATAATGCAAAGCTGACTTTTGTTGTACATGAGAAGTTAGAATGTCCTAAAAACCATTGTTAGACCAATGCACATGTTTTAGACCCCTACAGCTAAGTTATTTGCATGTTTTGCCTGGTTAGTAACTAAGTTTTTATTGTATCCCTGCAACCCTCCCTCTCTGAGTGTGAGCAGAGCTCTGAAACACTGAAGAAGGCAGACTATGCAGATAGAACTGCTGCACCGGTCCAACCAAGCAGAGAGTAAACACTTTGAGGTACTGAATACTAAATTAGTCGGCTCTACATTATGCTTATTGCAAAATTGCAGGTCAGCTCACCTACATGCAGTAAGTTATTTACTGCAGACCATATGTCACCAAGTTGTGTATCTGTGGCTCAGGCTCCATAGAAACCACCGGGGAGAGAAGATGGGACACACAATGAGATTTATAAACTCGTTGACGCGAACCTGTGTGCTCTGTGGGTGACGAATGGATCAAATGACACTGAATATGTGAAAGTCTATGTAGAAAGTCTGACAGCTGTTAATACATGCGAGCAGGGTGTCTCAGCACTGTCAGACATCCACTGTTGTGTTTGCATCATCTGGCCTGTAATTCCACCAGCATATTAATCAGTCTGAGAAGCATGAGGAACCACTTTCTGTTTGACATCTGCCAAGATATTTGCTGTGCACGCAGGTTCAGTTTACAGTTGGCGGAGAAAGTGCCTAGGTTTGTGACCTTTTCCGAATGAATAAAAATTCATTTGCTGAATAATCACAGATGTCGAGCTCCTTACAGTATGCAAATACGCTACCTTGTAAAAAATAGCAACATATTAAAAATTCAGGGTAAACTAACATTTGTACCTGCACTGGTGGAAATTGATAGAGCCACTAGAAAATGGAATTTGGGTTTTTGCTGAAGAGGAAAGTCAAGGATAGAGATAAGGATTCACCATCTAGGAGTTATGACTGTTGATGAAACATATTATGCCAAACCATCTGGATGATGTGAATATTTTACTGGTTAAGTGGTGCGTAACAGGGAAAGTTTGGTGATAATCAAAGTCATTAGACCAAATTCTGTGGGTTTCATCGATATTTGAACAAATTAAATGTCACGGCAATCCAACCTGAAGTTCTTAAAGAGGCCATATTATGCTCATTTTTGGGGGTTCATATTTTATTCTCGGTTACTACTAGAGCAGATTTATATGC
>JAPZDX010000005.1:14019697-14042381 GCA_029783625.1 Naso annulatus | reverse complement strand
CCTTACTTCATTATTTCATACTTTGGCATCATTTAAAACAGCAGTCCGACTTTGTAACATCATTTGTAGGTTAAAAGAGACAGAAAAGCATAATATGTCCCCTTTAAGATATGTCAAACAACCTATTAAAGGATCACCAAAGTCAGTAGGATTTATCCTCTGAGGACCACCAACCCCTATACAAATTCCCTACTTGATTCATCCATCAGTCATTGGAATATTTCCATCTGGACCAAAGTGATTGATTTCTATGCAGTACCTAGGGGTTAGCATTTTTTAAGAGCTGGATACCTATGGGTACCTAGGGTACTTAGGGGTACCAAGAGGTATTTAGTGGTACTTAGTGATGCCTAAAGGTACTAAGTGGTACTCACTGGTACTTGGGGGTGCTGAGGGATAGACTGGTTAAAGCCACCCTGTTCATTTGAGGTCAACATTTCTGTTGCGCCAAGAACATCTGGCTCGTCTAGTTAAGCAAAGGGTATTTAGTGGTGCTTAGTGGTACTTTAAAGTCATATATACCAAGGGGATAAGTATTTGGTGAAGACTGGGTACCTTGGGGTAAGTATTTTGTAAGCACTGGGTACCTAGGGTTAGCCTCGAGGGACATAGGTGTAACTTCTGGGTACCTAGGGGATAAGTGGTGGTGGACTGACAAGACAGACAAATGAGACAGATAAAACACATTTTTTTCTATTTAATTAATATAAATCACTAATTGATATAAAATGTTAAAGAAATAAAAAAGGCTGAAGTTTGACTTCATTTACTTGACAATGCACGCATTAAGACAACAATGCACGCGTTAAGACAGTATACAGGCTTTACAGGCTTACTTACAAGCCTCTGGAGGAAAGAGTTCAGCATCGTCTAGCAGATATTTTATTTGTTCTTTTAGCATTTGTCTCTGATAAGCTGAAGAAACAAAACACAGAACAGGTACGTAGTTCAATGTAAAATCCATGGTGATATACAAAAGGTTTGCAACAAAGTACCTTTAGTTGGACGATATCTCAGGAACAGAACAGTGCCATTGATGCAGCCATATAACTAAGTGTTACAGGATGGGTGAGATCTCAAGACATGTGTTCTGACAGCATTGTAAACACACAAAGTAAAACACTGCCTGCTGTGATCACTGTTTAACAAAGTATGCAGATTACATTGGCAAGTTCAATTGGCAGGTTGACGTATTTTCCAAAAGAATTCACCAGAATGCAAAGGAACAATGCAGTACAATAGAAGTGATAAAGTGAAATCGCTAACATGTTCCGACATTTTTTTCAAACTAAAAAATGTGTCAAACAAAATCTGCAGTTTTAACAAAAGCAAGCCTACTCAAATGCCCGGGTAACAGCTTCTTCCTTGAAGAACATTGCTAACAGTCCTGCTCCTCATAAATTGAAATAGGATTTTCCTATTTCCGAGACCACTGGCAGTCTCAAAAATGCCCTGTAAGCCATCTTTGGATGCCAAAATGTGTCCCGCCAAGTGTTTTAAAATAAATACAGGTCTGTGCCACTATAAGGGCACTGAACTCATCCAGTCTCTGTCTTTTTCTTTAGGATGTTCCACCCTGGATGTCTTCAAAGGCCTTTAGTTTGTCTGCCACTTCTTGAGGCAAGACTCAAATGTCTGTTTTGATTTTGTCCAGAGAGTTGTCTATCTTTGTGAGAGTCTTTTTGATACGTAACGCCGTTAATCGGGCTGATGGATTCTGGTACCAGCACTCCTTCATGAGTTTAGCCATGGAGGTCAAAGTCTGGAAATGAATTAGATAAAAAACAAATCAACCAGTGTGTCCCTTGTTTACATTAGAATGTAATTTCTGTACATAATAGACTTTTAAACTTGAATTATGTGCCAATTATTGACAGTTTGAATCTTACTTACTGGGTCTGAAAACCATCTGTTTGGTATGTTGGGCCTCTGCTGATCCACACACACGACCTTCTTCATATCCTCAAAACTGGGATCACTTGGGACCACATCATGAAAAGGTGGCTTATAGTCTTCTACAATGCCTACAAGTACAGCAAGAAATACAAGAAATTCACTTTCTAGATCACATTGCTTTAAACTTGTGTGTAAAATACAAGTTGACAAATGACCAGCATATGAATTACATTAAGATGCATAAAAAAAGGATTCATGTTAAGGCGCGGCTCTCAAGAGGAGCCTTGGGACAAAATCGAGATGAGAGGTAACTGTGTTGGAGGGAAATCAATTACTTTAGTGTTGCTGAAAGCCCAGTACCTACTATAAAGCAATAAACCCAGCTGACAGTGAATGGAAAGGAGGTTTTATTACACATAGGATGCCTCTGGCTTCTGACAGATCACAGGCAGTGGATGTTTAACAAAATGTGTATCAAGGCCAAATCTTTCTATAAATAGCAGAAAAGCTTCTACTTTCTCAAAATTCAGGTAATGAAGCCTAAATAATAGAAGAGTCACATGTTCAAAACATTTTTTTTGACCTACAAAGCAAATGTGGCGCCTTGTTGTTTAATCTGAGCAATAATAAATACAAGAACTGATTGTTAACTCTGTGGCTTATGTATGTGGAGACGAGTTTTTTTTTTTTTTTTTTACAAGCATGTGCAGTTCAGCTATTGAAGTGATGATGCAGAAAGTCTGACGTTAATAACTTTTGCATTACACTGTTTGAAAAAAATGAACAACAATGGCCTTCATGCAGTCGTACAGGAATATCAATCTGAACTTGTCAATAACCTGACCTATTCACCTGATCTGACACCCTCAGACTACCCCTTCCCCTAGAAAAAGGAGCTAAATGGATGCCATTTTGACAGTGATGACTTCTTCACTGCTTTGGACCACTTTCTGAAGGTCAAAAATGCCAACTTCCAAGAAGAGGGGACAAGTATGCTCTGCAACTGCTGGGCACACTGTGTAATTATAAGAAGTATCGATGTTGAAAAATCAATGTGCTAGGTTTTCTAAAATTGACTCTATCTGCCTTAGGCCATTAACTTACCAACCAAGGCTTAAAAATATATGAAGATATCTATAGATACATGACACAATCTTCTTAAGTGAGGTTCAACACTTTCATCTGCACGTGAAAAACACAGTTAACAACACCTGCTACATCCTTAATCAACACACTGCTTTTAAGTAATATTAATTTGCAGTATACAAGCCTGATACATGACCCGATTGACAAGTACGACAGCAGGACCATACTGTGTTCAACATGTACTGACCATTGCTGACTGTCCTCCTGGCAATCTCCCACAGGACGAGGCCCAGGGCCCAGATGTCCACTCTCTTGTAGGACTCAAAACAGTCCATCTGGATAGAGTCATCAAGTACTTCAGGGGCCATGTAGCGCTTTGTGCCGACTTTAGGATTGTTCCCCACATCCAACTCATTGGTGTCTTGGAAATGCATGACTGCCAGACCTGGCATGGACACAGAAAACCTTTAAAGATCCTCTCAGGACAAAAGATGTGTAAAAACACTCTGCTCGATTGGTTTTTCCCCTAAGAAAAGTTCAGTAACCTCACTAGAAATTCTTTAAATTTCATCTCTTCACAACCGTTTACAGCCTGAATCAAATTGTCCACTAAGTCTGATCCTCTTCGACCTACCAATTGAACCGCTTTCTAGTGCTCTTTGTGACAGCACTGACATTGCTGGAATTCATGAGGGGGGACATGGTACATTACATAAAGTGTTTTTATATGCAGATGACGTCCTACTATATTTCATACCCAACAAACTCTCTACTTAGCCAGTTTGGACCCATTATCAGGATACAAAATTAACATGAACAAAACTGAATTATTCCCAATCATTAACGAAGCATCTGAAATTGATCATGATGACATACTGTTCCAAATGGAAGACTGACGGATGACCCACTGGGGAACAGTGGGTCTTCTGTTACGAAGAAATTACTAAATTTCTAAATCTTTTCAAAAAAATGTATTATATTTCTACCAAATATTATCCAACCTGTGTCAAATACAAAATCAATGATGCTACCCTTATCTATATGTATTGTCTGTGCTCTCACTTTAACAATTCGGGAAAAACGTTGTTTCACACTATATCCAACATTCTACAGCCGAAAATAGATCCTGACCCTTTGGTATCTCTATTTGGCATCATTGAGGGAGACAGTGCCACACCTACAGAGCTTAATTTGATTTCTTTTGCCTTACTCTAGGCCAGATGTGCTGTCTTGCTCAAGTGGAGAGATGTTGCCCCATCCACACTTATTCAGTGGCTCTGAGACATAATGTACTGGGGGGGGGGGGTTGCTGTCTATAGACACAATTGTTATGTGATGATCAAATTCATGCTTGTCGTTACTTATTTTAAACTCATATTTAAGGTGAGGGCAGAGAAACATTCACATTTATGCAGACACTCTGCTCAGTAAAAGTGAAAAAAAAAGTGAGATTACATTGAGCAAAACACTTTTTACAACCATGCTGAGAACAAAAAACACCGGACTCACTCTATCAACTGATATAACTGCTAAAAACACTTTGTAAACAGATCTGTTCCCTCACACAGGATGTACTCTAGCGTAGGAACAACTAACTTGGGAGACAAACAACATCTACCATGTTTGTCAGGGTGGCAAAATGCGTCATCAATGGAAGAAGACTTTATTACATTGAGCCTGTAAACATGGAGCCTATCACCAGGTTATGGCTTGTACCCGAATTAGTTTGGATCCAAGCATCTGCAAATGGAACATTGATGTATTAGATAAAGTGGTCCGAGTTCCTCTAAATGTGTTTTTGATTAGGGCCAAGTGGTACATTAGGAAGCAGCTGTTCTTCCTGAATTAACAACAAATACAGCTAAGCAGATAGATGCTAATAGAGCAATATAAGTGCAGATGCATCTCTGATGCACTGTCTTTGAACCGTAATATTCAGGTTTTATGGGGCATCAGCTTTTATCATCTCTTTACTGAAGCCAAATTATGTTTGCATGGGGTAAAATTTATTTTAATCCAAAACTTAACAGCCCCACCATTTGATCTTATGTAAGTACTGTAGTTGTCTTGTGCACCATTTCATGCACATTTCCCCAAAATTCAGCCAGATATATTTTATATTCTGAAACTCCTGGGTCTCCGGCTGCACAGTAATGACTGGCTATTAGATTCAACAGAGTAGGGAGATGTCACCACAAAAAAAACAAAACAAAACAAAACTGCATGTTTATCACAAATGTCAGTTTCTCACCAAGATCAGCAATGCAGCACTGTCCATTCTTTTTAACCAATACATTTTTGCTCTTGAGGTCTCGGTGGGCGATGGCCGGCTTGCCCTGCGTGCCGAAGATCTCGACATGGAGATGTGCCAGGCCACTGGCGATGGAGAGTGCCATGCGGAGGCAGCTGGAAGCATCAAGAGTGCTGAGTTGAAGGTAGTCATACAGGGAGCCCATCTCATGGAAGTGAGTGATCAGCCACAACTGAGTACTCGAGTTCCTTGAGGTCATGTCCGAAGCTATGAAGCCTAGATTGACAGAAATATATGGATGCAATTCATTAAAAGTTATAATCAACACAAGTCATAGGAGGCTCGACAGTATAATAAACAGCGATTGCCAGGTGAGGTACAATGCTATTTCTTCTACTGTAGCACTAGGATTCTTTTGAATCGTTTGCACTCAGAGCTCAGTAAACCGGCTTTCTCCTTTCATGCATCCTGCAAAATACCATTACCTCAGAAGCACTCCCTTCTTTGAACACAGTTAATGGTCTTTCACAACCTGCCCCAAAGGAAACATGTTGCTATTTGACATAATCCTTGACTTGAAGTAGAAGATGTTGTCGATATTGCTGGTGTAGCCCGCACTTTCTCCCTCGTATTGCTTTTATGTGATGTTTGTGCTCTAAAATGAGATTTCTCTCTTTCTTTATTTTAATGTAAAGCTGATTTGCTTCCTTGAAAAAGAGATCTTGCATCTCAATGGCTCCTTCCTGTGTAAATACAGGATAATCTAATATAGATAATTTTCCTTACTTTCAAAAAAAAGGGTAAAAACATTAAAATATCTAAATGAATAAATAGATTTTAAGCAGTAGAGCATCTGTGGCATCTGTATATTCTGTCCTGCTACAATCAATCAAATGACGTTATTTCTTAAGTAGAAATTAGTTAAACATTATGCAGGAGAAACTAAGCCATTTGAGTCTGATCAGATCCTCCTCAGGAAAACTGATATTAAGGAAATTATTTTCAGTATTTATTGTTCTCGAGATGTTTAATAAAAAAGTGTCTATGCAGGCACATGTGGCAGAAGGATATTCAATAAACTATAATGGTTTTTGTTTCCTGCAGCACAAAGACTTATTATGCTACAGTATGGTACGTACCCAGGATGTTCTCATGTCTCAGTAGCACTGTGTTGTAGATCTCAGTCTCTCTGAACCAGGACTTCTCATCTCTGGAGGAGAAGATTTTGACCGCGACGTTCTCTCCCTGCCACTGACCCCTCCACACTTCACCGTAACGGCCCTTACCTGCCAGAAAAATACATCAGAGAAGTGACCAAATGACACACACAGAGGTAAGACTCATAGCAACAGTCCTTTTGCAGTTAGTGTGACCGACCAACTGGTGTCTGTTGAGTGAAGTGTAAGTTGAACTTATTTGCTCAAAGATGGAGGAAACAAGTTACACAGTGGTGTCTGTGCTGATGTCAGCTTATTTTGTTGCCCCCTTGTGGCCAAACTTATGTAAGCTAAAACTGTTGAATTATTTTGTTGAGCTTTGCAGCAATTACCAGCTGTAGCAAGAGGTGTGTGGTGAGTGACTTTATCATTTATAGATGACCCTGAACATTACTTGTATGTACTGGATGGTCTTTGAATATCTACCAGTCTAACAAATAAAGTTAGAAAACAGAGTGTATGAGCATCAGACATTAAGGTTTTACTCCCTCAAGTGAGAATTTAAAACTCTGTTATTGTTGCATCAGTAATTTGCTCTGTGTCAATACCAGTAAGGTAAATATGACAACCATCACATGCTACAAAGTTCTGTATCTGATGTTTATGCCTTACAAATACTGTGCTTGTTTCTCACATTATGCTGCCTGATGGTGTAAGGCTGAGCTCAGGCTTGTACTACTTTTCTGCATTTTTTGCCAGGGCCCCCTGTGTCAGCACAGAGGGAGCTCCTCGCTGACATGAATGAGGCGACTGAGTTTTCTTAGGCAAAGCTATTGTCAATATGACAACAGCCTTAAAGAGGACACTTACCCACACACTCACTGAGCGTGATCTGTCGTGCAACCGTTCTCTGAACAAGGAAAGGGAGTCCTGAGCCGCTTCCTGAAGTGCAGGAATGATCCAGCAGATCCTGGCAAAGAGAAAAACAGAAAAAAAGAGTCAAGAGCTTGTATATTTATGTGTGTGTGTTTGTATTTGCAAGCGAGCTATTTGAATTAAAACCTCCCCAAAGGAATCCCATGGCTCGAGCCTAAATAAAAAAAGATGAAATAAGGAGCATCTGGGCCTCAGATGGAGACTAATACAAGCAGACCGCCTTTGATGTGGCACCCACACAGGATGGAGGGGGGCAAGCTGTGTGTGTGTACCGGGATATTGTGTGTGTGAGTGGGCGTGTGTCTGAGCTGGAGGTGCAGAGTGCCCCCTGCTGAGTCAACAACAGAAGTGCCACCCCCTCCCCTGGTGACTGGTGTGGGCGCTGGATTTTCTTTCTAATCCAAGGGCCAGACTTGAAAACAGGCGCAATGCTGCTAAGCCTTTTATTTTTATCTCGACTAGAAGACGTGCAGCATCCCCGTGCCGACACAGGAGGGCAGTGTGCGCAACGGAGCCAGCAGCTGCTGAGCAAAACAAACGACTAAACTGGGAGGGGAGGATGAGGATTGAAAACAACAGAGAAGAGTGATGCCTCAGATAAACAGATGCATAATGCAAGAGCTGCCTGAGAGACAATTTGGAATCACAACAGAGGAATGCAGGAGAGAGGCTATAAATTGAATGATGAGTAACTCTGCAGAGAGTTTAAATCCCTCTCTTTGGTACAGTAGGATTGTTTTTAGGAGGGTTTATTTGGGCCAGGCAGTTGCGCGGCAGGATGCAATCAGAAGGCTGCAATATCATTATAATCAGAGATGACTTCTGGGCAGCAGGCTGCACAGAGACAAGCACATGTGATTCACTCCGATTTGCTTTCGCAGCCACATCACGGCTCCTAATAATCTTTCTCATGATGCTGCCAAGCACTTTTTAATTATGCTGAAACAAACATTCTGTGGCTCCATATTTGGGCTTTCCATTGCCAAGTGCATTGATGGACCTGGAAATGGCCTGAAAAAAAGCCAGGATCAACTTTTTCTTTCTCGGACACACTCACACACATGAATGATTATACTTGAACAGTTAAAAATGCTATTTACAAGTTTCACTATTAAAGATAAATATAATAATGTGAGCTTTGAGGGGTTTTAACATGCGCACAAGGAGATTTCATGTTTCACAAAAGGCAGAGAAGACAAAAAAATATTAGCTTCAGATGTTTAAAAAAAATGCTTTCCATAAAAAATAGCTTTACTAATGTATCTTAATGTATGATGTATGTTTTTGTGAGGCAACAGAGTCTTAAAAAAAAAAGGGGCCGGACACAGCCATGTATTTTCTAAGACTTACTTAGACGCTGTGCAGTTTCTGCTGAACTTGATTACACAGTGGGCGAGCCAGTGAATGTACTGGGTTGTCTTCCAGACTAAACCCTGACCACAGGACTCCACCTAAACTGTGGATCAGTTCAGTGGGCCTCAAAACATGAACCACTCTGCAGAAAACTTGAGCGGAGGGAAAGAAATATAAAAAGACATTTCTGTAACTGGCTGGAAAAATGACTGAGAAGATGCAAAACAACAATTTCATTCCAGCAAAAGCTACACCCACCTAGACTCACACACACACACACACTTCAAGCAAAAAAAAAAAAATCTATTATGTATTGCCTCAACTATGTTTTGCAGGAGACTGATCAAATGCTTTTAAAATCATGTCCTGGAAAGTCAGAGGTGATCGTCTGCACTGCTGAATTTTATCAGTTTCATAGGCAGAGTCTGCACAAGTTGACTAAATAACCTCACCTACTCTGTGACAGTTATTTGTTCCAAACAGTGCTGATTAAGTGTTGAAAAATGTTTACCGTACAGTACAAGAAAATAAAGCCATTTCATTTTTCATTCTGTTCTTAATTTTTACATTTTTTCCTCTTAAAAGGGTAACATAAAAAAAACAATCTAAGTACCATTAAAGTACCGGATTGATAAGCAGCCTTGGTAAGAGTAGTAGTACTGTTAATTAGCCAATAAACCAATATCGGCCAATAATATTGGCAGCCCAATATATCGGTCGTACCCTAACAGAAACAACATAAAAAAATCCGGTCTCTCACGGTCTGGTTTACATCGAAACTTATATGCCCAGAGTTTGTGGATGTTCATGTGAAATGCATCTTCAAGGAATATTAGTATAGATGGAGATTATTTCAGAAACAGTGCTAAACCTCTTCATCTAAACAGATCATTTTAGTTTTAAAACAAAAACTCTATAGTGTGGCTGAAGCCAAGGCTCTTAATAACAGTGTCACCACGACTGCTTTGATCAGAAATCTCATCAAAAGAGGCCAACAAGGTTTAAAGGGATATTTGTTTCTATTGTATATTATTTTGTGTACGAAGAAGAGGCCTAAGTCTCCACTAATCCAACTGTATTAACTCACCAGCTGAAACCCTCAAGTGAACACAACATATAATTTTTGAAGGGGTTTTCCATCTCTGTTGTCGGTACACATTTGCCCTTCAGTGTAACTTTAAAGAGACTCCATGATGATTCAGGTGTAAAAAAAAAAGAGCCGTCATATCACCGAGTATAAAAAACAAGACTGGACCTGCCAGCACTCTCAAAATGATTGACAGGGCTTTAAATATCAAAACTCACACTTGACAACAATGTAAACTATGTAATTAATGTTTTATGGTGCTTTAAAACATCTGTTTACGTTGGTCACGGACCTTTGGTTTGACTTTTCATCAGTTAAGAAAAGTACAAAAAGACAACGTCACATTCTTTTTATTGCATATGTGAAAAAAATATGTAAAACATATGGTCAAAAAATTTGGATGTAATGGGCGACCTGCCAGAAAGAAGGCAAACAAACCAGTGAGGGATCTGAATAAACTTTTTAACTGATGCTGATCCAAACCGTTTAATATTTAATAATATTTTTCTGAATCCTGGACTGATACAAACTTTCTGACATCACACATCTGTGCTCACAGTGCACATGTCACATACATCAAGTCAGTTTACGGGCATCTTTCCAAATTTACCCCAAGTGCTTAATGACACTGGCCATGTTAAACTGCTACTCAGAAAAATCAAGACAATGCAGTTTTTAAACACTAAGCCAAACAGCAGATCGTCTATGCCTCACTAGAGGTTGTGGTCAATTAATAACCCCCTGGAGTATGTGGTAGCTTGCATAGAGGGAAAGAGGTAGGTTAAATAAGAGACTGGGTTTTGATTTGGTTTAATATTCAACACAGCAGTCAATTAAAATATGCCTCAAGCAGCTTTTTACCGTTCTTTCTAATGAGCTTGGAAGGTAGCCTCTAACAGTACTCACCGCCAGAGTGCTCTCCCCTACGTTCGATGCTATGAGGCCATCAATAGTTCCATATTCTGCATCTCGAGATGTTAGCCTCTCCATTTGGTTGTGGTGGATTCGTCTGAACACCAGGATGGCGACAGCAGAGAGGAAGATGAGGACGATGACGGGCGCCACAATGACGACAGCCAGCGTGGTCACGCTGTAGTTGGAGAGCTCATCAGCTGTAAAGGGACAGAAATTTATTGCATCTAACGGTTTTGGACCATTTTTCCAATGCAAGGAAAGCTTGAATTTGAAAGATAAAAGCAAAGTTGCTTGAGTAACAAAAGGAGGGGATCTTAACTATGCAAGACTGGAGAAAACTCTTTCTTCCTGGAGCTTTTTTTTTCCTCAGACAGGACCACACATACTGAGGCGCGACAATACACAAATCACAGGTCTGCAGCACTCTGCAGACCTTCAATAGAAACCAGTTAGGGGTGGGGGTGCACACAGGGCACACATGCGCATGAGCATTCACTCATACACACTACCACACACACACACACACAGACACACAGAGTGGATCTCATCAAGTCAGCAGAGGCCAGCCTGAGGAACTGACGACCATTCACACTTTCCAAACATTCCAAGGGAAAGACTGCTTGGCTCTGCCTGCAGCACAGACAATGATCCCCTTTTCCCAACTACTCTAATAATGAACTGTTTCTCCCACACACACATAACCAGCAACACAAGCCAGAAACTCACTAGATTTGAACCAAATGCATGAGAAGGGATGCATTTATTCAGACCACTGAAAAATATAGCTGTACATGATTATTGCATTTGTGGCAACAAAACAAGACAGTGGAGGTTTACAGCATATGGCGATAGAGGGTATGCACGTGACGTCACCATCGGCTGAAGTCACCACAGAGACGCCCACTGAGTGGCAGCCTTAGTGTACAGTTTGTGTGGTGCCAAACACACAAAAAACACCATGTAAAATGGGAAAGAGCTGCTGTGTGACTGACTGTACAAATAGTCAACAAAAAGTTAGACACATTTTTTACAGACTGCTGAAAGCTACAGAAAAAAGAAGCAAATGGATCGCTGCAATTCGCAGAAACAACTAATGTTACAGAAACATATATCTGCAGAAGCCAGTTGAATTTTTAGGTAAAATAATATCTTAGCTCGTATTTTTATTTAACTATAAAGTTTTTGCTGGTACTTGTTATAAAGTATTCATGATGATGATGATGACTCTTTTGTTCGACAAACAAATGGGGACTGGTTAGATAAAATTAGTGTTAGCTAGTCTGACCCACTGGATGTGTACTGCAGGTATAAACACTGCCATTGGCTGAATAGGTGCCGTTAGAGCAGCCCGGTTTTCCCCACCTCTTCCACTTTCTGCATGTAACCATTTCAAAGCCCCACTGCTACGGGAAACAAGAATAATAACCACCAAGCTAGCAGCCTACACTCTGGAAATGGCAAGTTTTGATGACAGGGATTTAGACATTTGAAAGCCAGGGCTCTTTTCTGCACGTCCAAATCTTTCATCCCAATGAGTTTTCCACCGACACTATTTTGCAGAGGCACAGTCGCAGTATCTGGGGGTTTGCACTGCCCACAACAATTGTGATTGGTTTAGAGAAAAACAAACCAGGTGGAGCGTTTTTTCCTCCATACAAGAATGTGTATGTGTAGAGCCAAATCTTTCCCAAGCGCTGAGTGCTGTGGAGAGAGGTCTGGCTACGTGAGACCAAGTGTTAGCTAACAGCAAAGGTGGCTGACGTCCAGACTTTTATATGCCTTCAGGCAAAGAGTATTTTTCCTGTGTCGTAATCAGGTAATAATAAATGTCAGACAACCCGAATTCTGGCTAACTGTCAATGTCCGCGGACCACTGATGCTTTGGTAAGTTGCAAGGATCACTGTTGAGTCAAACTGCCATTAACTTAAGCAGATAATAATTTGTTTTACTCCTTATTTTGCTGCTTACACTGCTTAACTCAGACATGTTGACGGATGTTTTACCACTCAGTCTGACTTTGGAGGGCGTGTTCCAGATGGGAAGTGACATCAACTCATACCCTCTATACTGGCATTGAATCGGGTTAACACAAATAATTCCAACATGCAAATTTTATTTATGGCTGACCTAATCGCTAAATACATAAACAACAAGAAACAGCTTTGGTACTAAGATATACATAATTGTTTATAAAATACCATATGTAAGGCAGCTATAGAGAGAAAAGTAAAGGTGAAATAAACAAAAAGGGCAACTACAGCTCTGTGTATACATGCCTGCCTTCCCTTCACTCCCAGGTGGCTTCACCCTCTGGGCTCCTGTCAGCCGGCTCTGACAGCCTCCGAGAGGACAGAGGAGGGAAGTGGACCATGACTAAATAACATTCAAAACCTCCCTCTGGTTTGCCCACTGTCTCCCTCATATCTGTTTCATACGGTGCCAGGAGTGTGACCACACAGAGGAGTAACTCAGGCCAACAGAAACCATGCAGAACAGCCGTGGCAGACGATTTCACAGCCGTTGGCGCAGCCCTCTCAGTGGAGAACGATGGAGGGGAATGACTGTGTGTTACTTTGTCTATAAACAGTAATGACTAACCCACATGATCAGTCCTACTCTGAATAGATCAAATCTAAGCAGAGTTCAATGCTGAAATCAACAGATGGAGCTCTTGAGCATCTTTGCCAGGTAGAGACAGCAGTTTTACAATACTTGTGATGCCTTCTGGGTAGTAGAGTACTCTACCTTTGACAGGCAGCTCCACAGTGCTGTTCATGTTGCATAGGTGCCCGTGACAGCACT
This sequence comes from Naso annulatus, assembly GCA_029783625.1. Taxonomy (NCBI): domain Eukaryota; kingdom Metazoa; phylum Chordata; class Actinopteri; order Acanthuriformes; family Acanthuridae; genus Naso; species Naso annulatus. The sequence continues at coordinate 14,028,897 of JAPZDX010000005.1, read as the reverse complement.
CCACAATCTGGTCTCTGGAGGGCGGGGTCTTGCAGGTCAATGTGCTCTGCTCATAGACCTTAAAGCAGCCTTTCTGGTACACTAGGGAACCGGCGCTGACGGTCAGGGATGAGAAACACTGGTGGCCCATGCAGCGATTCCCCGTTACACACGAGCTGCCCTCGCAGACACACTCGTGCTCCTCTTTGATCAGAGGCTTCACTTCCGCCTCTGCAAAAGATTCAGGACAAAGACATGGCTGGTAAACGAGTTTTGACAAAAAAAGAGCTTTTCTTGCAATACTATAAAAAATGCATACAGTTTTTTATGACTTTGTTGTAAGACATCAGATGCAAAGTGGAACTTCTGGGCAATATTAAAGGAGAAGTTTGGTTTTGTTTTGTACTGTAAGCCTTATAAGAAGGATATTTACAATAATATACAATGTTCTACAGCATTATCATGACGAATGGTCCAGTGTAGAGAGCTGGAGCTCCTTGCTGACGTCACCCACAGCTGAAAACAACGGAGGTGAAGAGGTTTTTAAAGTGTTTTGCTAATTTGTTGCTAAAGGGTTGTTTTAAAAGATGAGAAAATCACTGAATGTTCAGCTGTGTCCTCTCATGTGCCAAACTAAAACACAAAGTTAAACAGCAGCTAATAAGCTGGAAATGGCTGTTGGTTTGCTTCCTGAAGCAGCGACCTTTTGCAACGGACTGTCGAAGCACTTGAAATGCCCAATCATCTCCTTCACCACCTGCACCATAATAATGCTGTAGAACGTTGTACTTGATTGGATATACCCTCATTATAAAGCTTAATGTGCAAAAAAAAGAGCTTCAAAAAAAAAAAAGAACTTCTCCTTTAAGTGACATAAGGTCTGCGGTGAACGGCAGCCAAGAGAAATGTGTACAATGTGTACAAAGTCACCTTTCCCTGGAGCTTGCACAGTGACGTTCATGTTACACAGATGGCCCTGGCAGCACTTGACAACATGGGCCGATGAGGGTGGCATGGCACAGGTGGCTTTGCCCTCCTCGTCATCCCTCAGGCAGCCCTTCTGTTGGACGGCCACCCCATCAATCATCCTCAGTGAGGAGAAGCAATGCTGGCCCGTGCAGCGACGGTCACGCTCACACACCCCTCCCTCGCACACACAGTCCTGCTCTCTGAGGACCGGTCTGCCAGCAGACGGTTCTATATCTGATAAGAGGAAACAGAGATATGGGAAAATACATTAGAGCAATACCATTAGTATGCCATTAAATTAAATAGCATTTACTCAGATCGGAAAACATGTGAGTTGGGCATCTGAAGAGGCCAATTAATTAAGATCAAATACAGCAGCTTTCACAGAAAATTTAATATTTTCTTGTTTGAAAACCAACACCAACAAATATAAAAGGACTGATAGGGTTTTAAAAAAGAAAACTGGCTCACATCTTTGAATGTATTATTTTCTTTCTATGAAATTCATTCAAATTAGACCGATGAAATAATCAAATACTTTCTGTTGAATCATATCATGATGATATGAATATGATATCGCTTTATAAATATTATATTATTCATAGGACTGCAACTATTTATTATTTTCGTTTTAGAATAATGTGCTGATTATTTTTCCGATTAATCGGTTAATCATTTATTCCATGAAATGTCATAAAAGTGTTAAAATTAATTATACTTATTTCCCAGAGTCCAACGTGACATCTTCAAATGCGTCTTTTGACCAAACAACAGCCCAAAACGCAAAGACTCGTCATTTAGAATCACAAATGACACCGAGAATCAGCAAATCTTTACATTCAAGAGACTAAACCAGAAATTCTTTTTAATGTTTTCTTTAAAAAAATAACTGCAGCTTTAATTATTGACGTTATTCCAATCAAAATGTGCGAAAAATGAGATTACCTTCCATGTGATTTTGCATACATTTGGAATACATTATGAATCAATGTATCAGATATTTGTAGTACTATTGTGCTATTCTGTTTAACCACATCGCTTAGTCCTCATGGAGATGCAGCTAATGCTGTTGACTCATTAACAAATCTTCAGGAATGGTCCGTGGGCAGTTGTACAGATTTGAAAAGTTATTTCCCAAGTTGGTGGTTTGGCTGATTAATAAAAACTGTTTTGCAGCCAACTCTGAGGTGTCGGATATATCTGTGCTTTCCACCAGCACAGATCTCTGCAAGGGGTCAGCTATCACAAATAAATCGTGCAACCTGTGGAAAACACTGAGGCAGCACAAAATATGGAGAAGGAAGGAAGTGTTTGTGGTAAAAAGACTTTCTCTTCAATCTCCTGATGAAGAACATCAGCTATGGGCAATTTTTAAAGGGGGATTAATTATGAAGATCCCACAGAGAGCCACATATTTTCCACACAATGTTAAGATATAATCGCCTCACCTGATACCGGTGATTGCAAGGAGACATTTGTGTTGCACAAATCCCCGAAGCAGCATTCTACCACCAGCTCGGGAGTTGGTGGGCTTCCACACCGCAAGGACCCTTCCTCATCCGCCAAAATGCAGCCCCTCTGAAGAACTGACGTCCCATTCAGCACAGAGAGGGAGGAGAAGCACTGCTGACCGAAACACCGAACGCCACTGCTGCAGGACGCTCCCTCACACAGACATGCATAGTTTCTCACAGTGACGTCACCTTTGAAGGATAAAACTATCATTACCAGGTCAGAGTTCATCATAGTTTGAATGCTTCTAAGGAGGACTTTAATGTCTAATATGCTCCCTAAATGCATCGTGACAGCACTGATCAGTGGTTTCCCCTGTTGTAAGGATGCATGTATATGTAATGTAAGTACAAGGACAAGGACATAAAAAAATCTGCACTTTCCACTGCAATAAATCGCCACTGCAGCTGTTTAAAATAACGGTGAGAGACAGCCGATGAGAGGGAGACAGACTGAGGAGGGGCGGGGTAAGCAAGAAAAAAAAGAAAGAAAAAAAATGTGTGATTTTTTTTTTTGGTCTGTGCACGTAGGAGACTTGAGGGGGACAGAAAAAGACACAGGGGCCGAAAGATTATGTGTGTGTTCACTGGAGTAAAAGAGAGTGGATGGAGCACAAACATGCAATACACATCTTTTACAACTACTGTGTGTGCTTGGGACCTCCAGTGACAGTGAATGACCGACTGCAATCTCTGTCTTTTGCTGTAGAGATGCTGGAGGCAGCAAAGGAGCTAAATTCAACCAGATCCTGTCTATTTATGCTAGCAGACACTTTTCCTCCCTGCAGCAAAAAGCCTTCCTTTACGTCTGGTGTGACAAGCTGTCTTTTGTGACAAGACACTTACCTTCCAAGCTAGAACAGGGAAGGACCATGACGATCAAAACCAAAAGAAACATGTCCTCAGCCGTCATTGTCGACCTAGAGGGGAGAGGAAAAAGACAAAAAAACAGCAAAAATGAGAGCTGAAATTGTTTCCAGTATAAAGGATTTAAAGGCGATTCTATATTAATGCGTCAGGATGCCTTTTTGTATTTTTGTGAAACAACTTTCAGGACATGGTCAGATTTCATCTTAAGAGTATTAGAAAGGTCAGCTTTACAGAGGGAGACCCTTTCTTATTTTCAGAAAAAGAGTCAACATCAAGTTTAAAATGCTCAAGTAAAGTGGGTCTCATGCCTTCCTGTTGTCCTGGCAACAAGGCATTGAGTGGCAAGCAATGGGGAGACTGGTGCTCTCCTATTGGCTGCCTCTGCGTGTGTGCGTGTGTTGATGCCTGTGTGTGTTGGAGGGACAGGCTGCTTGGCAGTGAGGGGAGAGGAGCAGACAGACGAGAGAGGAGGAGGAAGAGGAGGAGGAGGAGGAGGAGAAAGAGGAGAGGAGCACAGCAGGGAGGATGAGTGTGGGTGCCCAAATACTACGGTTAAGAGACCTGGAGACGGTCTAATCCTTCAATATTTAAAGCGTTCGTGGGAGCGTCCACATGCACCGTGCAGTTATGTTTGTTTGTTTGCATTGCCGCCTGCCAGATTTGAACAGACAACCAGTTTAACTTGCGCTCTAAACTCAAGGGAACACCCCCCACCCCACCCACACACATTCACACACACACACAGAACTATCAATTTTATAAAGATGATATGTGAGTTTTAGGAAGACATCATAGCCTGCAGCATGCCCTGTTTATGCCATACGAAGTACCGGGGCCGTTATCTTGGAAGCATGTGCGCCTGACTGCATCTGTGCCAACGATAAATACACCCCCCCGCCTCCCTTCCAGGCCTTTGTGCCCGTCTCCCAGACATAAATGATTAAGCACGTAATGTTAGCATTAGCCCAACGGCGGCGTCTGTACGGCCCGCTCACGCACAGACCACATGCTGCTCCTTTAATCAGAGCACAAAACAGAGGCTGCCACACAGAGATAATCAGGAGCTCTGTCTGCTACCACTGGGCCAGGGGAAGAGGGGAGAGGCGACGTGGGCAGGGAACGGGCAGGAGGGCATGAGGAGGCGAGGAAGGTATGGCCAGGGGGCAACTTGGGGACAGTGGGTCAGAGAAGGGCAGAGAACCGAGCCAATGCCGGAGAGATGTGTGAGCTGCGACAGTAAGTTAGGCTAAAGGGAGGGAAGTGGGACAAGGAGGTGTCTGGTGTCGGCGCCCAGGGGGACAGCAGGAAGAAGGGCACCATGCTGGTGGGGGACGGTCAGCTGGGTTAGGATGAAGCCACGGGGGGCCGAAGGAAACAGGATAAAGAGATAAGCAGAGGAGTAAAGGACAAAAGTCTCGAGGAAACACTAGAGTCTAGAAAAAAAACTGACGTCTGTCTGACTGCTTATCTTCATATTGACTCATATATCACTCATGCAGAAAGACAACAAAGAGCAAAGCACCCAGACTCACTCACTCACTCACACACACACACACACACACACACACACACTGCTGACAGATCAATAACTCACCTCAATTAACTAAGTAGAGCATGTCATGAGGCTCTGTTTATTGGCGTCGATTAGTGTAGGTAAATGATTTGCTGCTTTTGTTTACATTCGCTGCTAAAAGACCCACGACAGGCCACTGAAATTATCTCCGTCTCAATTCATCTCTCCCACGCAGACACTTCGTTTTAAATAAGCCATCATAAGCAGTGAGCTGCACACTGGTGGCCAAGCAGCAAAGTAGTTCTGTTATGTGTTTGCTGTTATGTACACAGTGAGTATGTCAGTCTTTGCATCGCAAAACCTGAGGGCCTGTTGAGTCGCCTGCCCTCCTACATGTGTCTGTCTATCCGTTTGCACACATGCAAAACGTACTTTGTGTGCGTTTCAATACACAGTGTATTTTGTCAAAGCAAACAGAGACATCTCCACATCTTTCCACAACATGAGGCATAACTCGCTGCTAACGTATCATCAAGCCAGCTAACAGCTTTGCTTGGATACAAGGACGAGTCCTGATACTGGAAACCTCAGAAGGGATTCTTGGAAAGGAGAGAGGCAGGGCCAGCATCTGCAGAAACGATTGCGATCTGAACAGACAACTTCATGGCGCTTGTGTGTTACTGTGTGTGCGCGTGTGTGTCTGTGTTTGTTGCAGCCCTCTATCCCTGCGTATTGAATTCTCTGGCAGTGTTCTGCAGTGTGTGTTCACAGAGCTGACATCCTGCCAAGGGTGTGCTCTCATTTCCCCCTCTCTATCTGTCTCAACCCCCCATCTTTCCTTTTATTCCCCCTTCCTATATCCTCTGATGTGGCGTTGTAATTTGAAACCAGTATAAATACCGCAAGGTAATAATAACTCAGGATATATTTTCTCGTGATTATTGCTGTTGGAACTAATAATCTAATGGGTCTTACTGCAGTATAATGCAAACTGTGAGTGGGCTGTTTGTTTTACAATTCACTATGAGTCCTCATCTTCAACTTCTTCCTTCAGTCTGTGAAAGGTTAAGCAGTTTACAACGGTTGCCTTTTCTGAGTGTCCTGAACTCAGTTCAGCAGTAGGGACGCATGTGACTAGTCGGTAAAACATCTAAAAGCCCACTCCCTCACTACTCTGCACCACAAATACTAGTTGGTGGGTAATTATTCAGTTAACAATGTAGAGCACTGGTTAACTGTTGCATCTCAATGTTATGCAGCCAGCCTCCACTGCAGGCAATGGCCCCTCCCGCTCCTGCACACTCCAGCACGTAGTAAAGAAAGATGGTGGATCAGGGGAATCAGCTTGGTCTGGCGGTATTTTGATGAGAAAGAAAGTGATACCAAGGTCATGTGTCAGCTGTGTAAGCAAAAACTCACATATAACCACTCAACCGGAGCGATGAGGAACCACATTCAGCTAACGCATCTAGAAGTGAACCTGCAAGCTACTACTAGCAACACTCAGCAGACAAGTATTAAAACATTTGCCATTCAAACCTCCAGACCCTGTGATGCCAACCGGCCAAAAAAGATAATGCAAATCATCACTGAAATTACTGCCCGTGATATGCTACCACTATGTTTTATAAAAGCAAAGGCTTCTCAAGTTAATGCACTATATCGAGCCTGAATACACATTACCGAGTCGCACATTGGTAATGCCCATTGTTCCTATTAGCAGCTTTGTAAATGTTATTTCACTAACTTTTCTAAATTGTCATGTTATCTTCATGTAATGTGCACTGACTGCTCAAAATAAATGGCTTAAAGTATTTTGTGTGGCACACTGCAACGGCATTTAATTAACAGCTTGACAATTGTATTGAAGAAACGCTGAGGGCTAAATGGCTCCTTAATACAAGCAAAATTTTTAAATATTTTAACCTTATAGATTAAATTGTGCTCAATTTAGATGGTTTTCTGAGTGTTAAATGCAATCAAAATATCTGTTTAACCATCAGAGAAATTAGTCGCCACATGCTTTTCTATTCAGAAGTGGTAAAAGTAAACCAAGAACTGTAGTTAAATACAATATTGAAGTACCTGTACTTTACATGGGTCTTTTCAATTTGTGCTGGCTAAAATATATGTGTGTGTGTGTGTGTGTGTGTGTGTGTGTTCTTGTACTTGCACCTAAGTGAGTACCAGCATGAGTTTTTAACCAACAGAGTGAGGCCATTTTTGGGAAGTGAGGACACTTTTGCCGGTCCTCACTATGTTGACAGGCTTTTTGAAGGTTAAGACTTGGTTTTAGGGTTAAGGTTAGAATAAAGTTCAGGTTAAGGTTAAGTAAGGATTAGGGTTAGGAATTTAGTTTTGATGGTTTGGGTAAGGGGCGAGAAAGTGCATTATGCCAGTGAGTGTCCTCGCAAGTACAGCAATACAAACGTGTGTGTCTGCGTGTGTGTGTGATTATATTTAAGTGTTATATGCTTTTCCTTGAGACAACAATCTAAATACTAGTTGCACCACAGGTATTCTGTATGACGATATCGATGTCTCTGAGATGTGCAAGGACTGACCATGCACATGGAAACACTGACACATTGAGCTCAACACAAGGCAGCCAGAGAGCATACAACTTGAAGAGAGACAGCTGACATATAGACTTGGTCCAGTAAATAGTTCGGATATGTTAGGGTTCACTCCTGCTGAGTGCTACTAGAGGGACTTGAAAGTGATCCTACGTTTAAAGTGCTCCCATTTCTTGACGCCATGTTTCCTCCCTAGACTCTTTCCAGTGATCCCCCTCCAGAGGGCCATCTCGATAAGCACTTCTCTAAGAAGTTGAGAAGAGCTTAAAGTGATTAGATGGAGATGATTAAACATGCCACTCAAATGCTGAAACAATTGAACCCAAAAAGAGAAGACAATTACAAAGATTTAAATACAGTCGAAGAGTTGATACTCATTTGGACGTCTACATCTTTAAGCTTCGTGATATTTGATCACCATTTGCTGCTTCTTGGTGTTTTTCTAACATGCTGTTTAAACAGCATTCAATGACAAACAAAATCTGTTTATCTATCTGGATGTTTTATTATTTTGGTCCATTTTGTATTCAGGTCAGGACGAAGGAGAGAATGACAAAACACTACTTTGTCTGATGAGCATGGTGTATCACTGAGGTTGAGGAGGGAGGAGGCTGGAAGCCCTGCAGGAGCTGCTGAGTCATCATGCTGGCGAAGGGGGGAGACAAGAGGTGGAATCTGTGTCTGAGCTGGCAGGCTGGCACAGTTACCACGGCACAAATAGCCCGGGCACTGAGGAAACTGCAGCAAAACTGCGGGGCGGCGAGGGAAGAAACAGGCAGAGACTGGGGCAATGCGGAGCCTGCTGTTCGTGTCCCTGTCCCCGTCCCCGGCTCCAGACCCAGACAGCCAGTGAGCCAGCATGCCATCAGGGACACGCAGATGGTTCGCTCCTAGGTGGATGTGGGTGTAATACAGACCTGAGGGCGAAAAGTCCTCCTCTCTGCAGCAGCCCACATTCATATTCACACTACAGCTCAGCGAATCAACACATTCACCTCAGTCGAAAAAACATTCTCTGCCTACAGTGAAATATAACACTTGGGATGGCAAAAACTAAGTTAAAAGAACACACAACCTCAGCTTTTTAGGAGGTTATGAGGGAATGCATGCTCACACTTGACACGACTGTGCTTATGAACTCAGTAGAATATGAGATAAAAATAAATCTTACCACAAAAAGAAGAGCGCACACTTATCTTTAAAACATCAGTGGTTGATTTGAATAATTTTTGACCATCAGAGGAAAACAATCCAAACAAAACTTCCTTCCAAAAGTCTAGAAGTACCTCACAATGTGCAAACACTTTGCACAAACAGTGTTTTCCACATTAACTTTAGCTGTGTTATTAAATCCTCAATTACTCGCAATCATGAAATAAATATGTGTCTCAACAGTCCCATTAACACACAGTACCTGAAAACAAACCAATCTCCGGTTGTGTCATTGCTAAAATACCTTAAAGCAAACCAATTACGGGCAGATTTGATTGGTCTAATCATCTCTGGGAAGGTTTGTTGTGTGTGTATGGCTCCTACACACTGACTGATATCAGTAATCTTGATGGTTCATTGCATGTCACACTGTGGAAATGAGTCTAATAAAATCTTGGATTGCAAATCTGCATCAGTCTGTAAGATATGAATTTTGAGTGTGCCTGAGAAAACGGAGGGCCATAACAAAAAAGCAGAGACATGTCACGACGCCGAATCATCTGACTGCTCTGCTTTTCATGTTTCCGAAACACAGCTAAACAATAAACAAGGTTTGGCTTTACTAAAATG
>JAPZDX010000005.1:13995875-14013027 GCA_029783625.1 Naso annulatus | reverse complement strand
AAATGCTGATGTTAAATGTTACTGATTAAATTTCTGCTATTCCCAACTCTATATTTAGATTATGATTACAAGTTGAATTGGCGGTAAAGGCATGACTTGTTATGAACTGGATGTTAACTGTAATTTATTTGCCAGTTACATTAACTGGAGTACTGTTAGCAGCTAACATTATGCTAACATCTTTGCTCCGCCCTAACAAACTAGCCACCAAAAGTTGAAATTATAAAACAGGCCATCACGAGCGCCAGAACTGGCTAGCACTAGCCACACTGCAATTACGACTTAGTTTCAAAACATTAAATGTGATTTAGACTCCCAAACTTAGATCGTGATCATACGGTTTGTACAAGTGGTGTAGCCATGGCAAGCTGTTCAAAATGGCGGACATTTTCACACGTGCGACTCACATCAACGCAGGACTCACATCTGGTACTGAAAAGCAGGTCCTCCTTCATGGTGTCAGCCATGTTGCACTGCCATGTTTTTACAGTAGTACAGAATGGACAAACTAAACACTGGCTCTAAAAGGCCTTTTGAGTTTTTTGCAGATTTTGTCGCCACTTTAGGTTTTCCTACACTCCCGAAAGGGGAGGGCCAGGAGAGGGAAATTCAGTTGGGTGCAATCTGCAACTTAACAGCCAGGTGCCACTAAATCCTTTATAAAGCTCCTGTAGAGTTACATCATACAAATGCTACATGCTGAGTAGTACTTCTCTTCTGGTAAACTAAATTTGTTTAGTGACACTTTAAAAGTGAAGTCAACACTGAACAGCAGGGATGGGAATCACCAGAGGCCCCACGATACGATACTATCATGATATTCCAATATATTGGGTATTGGGAAATCATGTAAACCTATTGATTTTTGAACTGCAAATCATTTTCCCCAAAGTAAAACTCTGTCAGCATTATCTGTTTCATCCAACATCACACATTTCTTAGTCTGTTTACCTCCTCTTAATTTTTATTGCATTTTTTATTACCTCACCAGTGAGCACTTAGCACCATCTGATGGACTGAAAGTCAACTGATTTTTATTATTCTATTATACAAAAGGGTGAGTTTGTATTTGCAAATTTATTAAGAATTTACGCAACAAATTATCAATACTTGGTATGTACAAATCATTACAGTATTGTTGCGCAAAAATCACAATACTACAATGTATCAGTCTTCTCCCCACCCCTACTGTAGAATGTTCTAAGAAACATTTTTCATTACTGATAATTGAAAAAATAATTTGCAGATTAATCTTTATTAATTAATAAAATAGCTAAAACAACAAATAGACTCAAAAATATGAATGTGAACAAATTAAAATGTGGTTACTGCATCTTTTCAGGTCATTTTCTAATCCGATTAGATGCGGATGAGCAGCGATGACCTGCAGATGATATGCAGGCAACACACCTGTCTGTCAGTTAGCCGATCAGACGGCTTAAGCCACACCTGGTTGTTTTTGAGGAATGCTGGGAGTGAAAACTGGTCGGTCAACATCAGCCTGTGAGCTGAAGTGAACAACTGTCTCCTGACTGCAGAGAGCTGAAGGCTTGTCTGGCTTCCAACAAACATTGACACAGTTTGAGCTTAATGGAGCTCACACACACACACACTCACACACGCAGCTTTTCTGAAGCTCCCAATCACATCTCATGGCTTTCATCAGCAGATGGAGTTCAGCGAGTTGTCACGAAGTCGTAAGATGAATTCATTTTTCTCTGCACTTCAGGACTTCCTGTTATTGTCTGCACTTAGTTCGTCTACATAAATAACCCATAAGAACCTGAAGAGAAAACGTGAAGTCAGAACGACACGTTCCTCTTATTTCTGTGCTGTTTAATGTTCACCTGCTGTATGTTTATCATGACGGCCGCTAAAGGCCCGTAAAATCCAACGTCAAACAAAGACATGCTACGTATAATCCCAGTATTCCATACAAAGAACAAACTGATACACATCACAAGAAACACATAATAGAAAAATAACACCGAATTATGTTGTAAACATCAGAATGTAGAAATCAAATGTATAAACGTTTCAAAAAGACGATGGCGACCCAGATGAAAGCAGCATTCGAGACTGTAACTTCCTGAAATCAGGGGCAGAGCATGAACGCTGTGCCACAGCAGCTGCCTGCAGATACAGGTTTTTTTTAATAACTGAGCAAAGGCGCCAGTCTGTCACTCTTGTGTTAAAACCTCATAAACCGCTTTGGACTGTGGTGCAGCAACAACATGCAGCCAGTTTCAGTTTTCATCCGACAACACCTGTGTGTGTGTGTGTGTGTGTGTGTGTGTGTGTGTGTGTCTTACCTGTGTCTGCAGGCCATCAGCCATGTTCCTCACATCTTCTGTGGCTGAGTCCAGAGGCAGAAGCCGACGGAATTTGTCCTCCAACACTCCCTCCAGCTGCAAACAAATAAACAAACACAGTTTTTGTTAGGGGTGTAAGAAAATGTCGATACATAACGATATTGCAATTTTATGTTTTGCAATATTGTATCGATTCTCAAAAACAGTGTGTTGATTTTTAATTAATAGTGTTCATGCAAAGATTTTCATTTCATTTTAGTTTTTTAAACTCCCAACAGCTACAGCACAGAAACTGTTGCTATGATATTTGGATTGCACAAAAAATACTTTTAAAAGTCAGATTGTAAGGATATTTTGGTGTTTATACAATGACAGTTTTCTTTGTGTATATCGCCTTGCTGATGGTATTACAATATATCATAATACGTATTGTATCGCCAGATTCTTGCCAATACTCTGTCCTAGTGAGATAAACTTGTATAACAACACAAACACTTTCAAGCAACATAAATAAGATAAACAGAAAACTTCTTTGAAAGAAATGCAAGGAAAAACTTAAGCATTGAGACTCCCCAAACCAGTCCTATTGTTGGGAATGCACTGGGGACAGATAAGCTCCTACCTGGTTGAGGTTACCACAGACAGGCTCTCCGAAACAATGACACAAGCCCAAAGCCAAACAATAACATTGTTGTAGAACGAGACACACTGAGAGGTTGGAGAGCACTAATCACAATGGCAGGGTGAGTGAGCTACAATCAGGCTGGTGCCCATTACCTCAGCTGAGCAGAACAGGATCCCCAAGATCCCCTGGAGTTGTACCATATCTCAGCCCAGACTGTCTGACGTCCTGTTTATCTGACCGCTATCAGCCAGACTCCACGACACAAGTCCACTGAGAACACCAGGCGCCCAACAAAGAGGCACAACCTCAGTGACTGCTCAGCTATGGGTTTACATTCTCCAGATCATCAGCCCACCACTGACCAGAACAAAAAACCTAAACTGTGATTCCTTTAATCCTGTCACAGCTTCTTCACTAACTAGTAAATCCCCAAACCCTCTCCATCTGTTATCAAACCCCCGATATCACTGACACATCAACGACTACTGTGTTTATCTACGCCATAACAATTCATGCGTTACAGCTTCAAATGGTGGTTCAAATTCACTTTGAGTGGCTAATCCGTATTGATTAAACCGTCTCCAGGCCAGACACTATCACAGCATATATCAGACTGTCATGCATAGACATTAAAATGTGACCACTTGAATGGTTTAGGCACGCCACCTTGAATGCATTATAAAATTAAAAGGGTCCTGGCGGTTTTCAATCACACCGGCTGCACAGCAACAACAAATGCACAATCAAACGCTCCCCAGACATTTGGGCTACTAGTTGGAGAAAATCCTGATTAGTATGTGGGAATGTAATTTTGCGAGAGCGAGGAAGCAGCACAATGAGTTGATTCTGAGGAAGAACACTTGAGTGTGAGACATTCCCATTCACACATTCTTTAATCTGCACAATTATCCCTGAGTGTTTTCGGCTAGTATTAACACCTTAGTAATGAAGTTTGCACCTTCTCATCAGCAGGTCTACTGGCTTTTATATTTAACTGCCCTGCATTCTTACCACACACCATTTCCTGTTTGGTCTGATTGTTCCTGGGAAGTAAAAAGCATGTCAACAAATACTTTCGCATCGTAAAAAAAAAAAAAAAACTGCACTGGTGATGTTGTTTCACAGTGTTTCTTCATTTAGAATGGACTAAAAATGAAACTACAGAGCATGGCAAACCACAGTGTGTGTTTGCCAGTGTTTTTGGCTCTTCTCCCGCCTCCAGAGCCGCGATTGTGATGTTAAAAGTGCCCAGCATGGGATGATGAGACACACGATCAAGGAGGAACGACCCTCCCAAAAAAAACGTTTGCATGACAAAAACTCCAACAAAGTCACAAGTAGTTGCAACGTTGCGAGCTTGGTTTGACTGAGAAGTAGAAATTGCAACTAAGAAAAGTGTGGCTGCAGTGACGCAGACTTTTGATTCAAATCTTTTTGGCCTTGAGATCATCACCATTTATCACCAACTAACCAAAACATCTCTGTGACGCGGCCACTTAGAAATAATAGGCTACGCCGCGTGAAGGCGACTCCGCTGACATCATATTTATATTCGGGATAAAAGTCACGTTATTTGTCAACGCGGTCTAAAATGAAGAAGGTGATTAAAATATGTGTGGCTGCAATAATAAAACAGGCCAGGATTTTTTTGTGAGGAAAAGCTCAGAGGGAGACAGGGTTTCTTCTGAGGGGACGTCACGACACCTTTTCCCTGCGAATCTGCAAACTTCTCCGTGTCTGCCGAAATGTCTAAGTTAAAACCCGCGTTAAATTACGGACAGAAATATCACAGTCCTGTTAATAATTACATTCCCGGTGCGTCATAATTTCACTTACCTCGAGGGTTATTTCTTCAAAGTGCTTTAAGAGGGCTCAGTAACTGGCGCAGGTCGAACTATTCTGCCATCTCCCGAGAATTCACCGACAATACCCGATTTGTTTTCCAAAGTCTGAGAAGCAGAGACTACATGACGCCAACATTATCGTCCGTCGCTCGCTCGCTGGGAAACAATTGACTAAATCACTCGGTGTTCAGCGGACAGAAAATGTGAAGATACATTTTGATACGTTGCCTCTCGTCACTGTCGACACTTCACAACTCACACAGCTCGCACCCCAATCCACGAAGGCAAAAAAACCCCACAGCACTGGAGGAGGAAGTTACCTTGCCACAACTCACTGTAATTATCCCGCGTCAAGCACCGCGATAACTACGGGCTTTTCCGGTCAGGCGTTTCAGAATAAAACGAAACAGCTCCTTTTTTTAAATTTATTCATTCGATCTTAAATTCATTTAAAAAAACAAAAACACAAAACTATTTTACAAGTAAAAGTACTGCAATCGCAATCTTACTTAAGTAAAATTACAAAAGTTTAAAAAAATGTTCAAATATATGTTGTTAATGAGTCCAAAAGTAAAAATATTCATTAGGCTATGCAGAATTGCCCATTTCAGACTAATGTGTGGTGTCACTGGCAGTGTTTGGGAGTAACTACTTACATGTAACGAAATTAAGTAGGCCTAATTTAATTACAAAATAAATGTAATTGTGATCAGGTAAAGTTACTGAGAAAAAATGTGCATTTAAATTACAGTTACTTTTGAAAATGCCAATGATTACAATGGGGATTAAATCTGAATATACTATGTAAAAGGTTTAGGCTATATGTTCAATAACATTCATTTAGTTGTTTTCTGTGTGTTGATGTGCACAGTGCCTTCTTTTACTATTTAAGTTAGAGGCTGTTAAATAAAGTTTGATGCTATTCTGATGCTTTTGATTGGTTCTCTTGTTTGAATTTTAAGCGCCCAACATCTGATACTGCCAGGTTTAAACAGTTAAAAACATTCATCAGAAATTTAGAAAAGTGATCAAAAAGTAATCAACTGTAATGTTACATTACTTTGATAAAGTAATTGAAATAGTTACACCACTTCTTACATTTTAAATAGGATAACTAGTAATCTGTAACCTATTACATTTCCAAAGTACCCTTCCCAACCCTGGTCACTGGATTATAAAGCGATGGGTTGATGTACATCATCATTAATGTTGCAGTTGGTAAATGTGAACTATACTCTCACTCGTTTATATTCTACCTAACCGGATAAAGAAACCCAAAAATAAATTGACTTTGTAAATGACTTGATTTTGGCTATATTAGGTATTAATGATCTGAATCGTCAAAGTATCCCAACCAGCAGGCTACAAAATAAACATTCTGAGATATTTTAAGCTGAATGAAAAGTATAATAGCCTGTTGACTCCCAAACTGTGGTGGAGTGGACTAGAAATATAAGGACGGTCTAGTACAAAATAAGTATATAAAATATAAAGTATAAAATGGAATAAAAGCGCATTCAAGTAAGGCAATCTCAAATTTGTGCCTACAGTACTCGGCTAAATGTAACGAGCTGTTTAATTATATTTCAACACTGCAGGTCATGTTAGTAAAAGTAGAAATTATTGTAGAAGACACTGAAGTATAAAAGTTCTGCATTTGTATTTTCTTAGGGGGAAAGGCAGAAATAAAAGATTAACGGTGAGAAAAATGTAAACTTTTAAAATATTTTCTAAGTTGTTTGAGGAACCTGTACTTAACCTCATCCCATTTTCGGGGAAATATAATGTGGGGCGGTAGTTTTCCTTTCTAACGTCACCCCGCACATCACGCAGCAGCTGCTCCTCAGGCTGTACCTGCAGGCCGTTACCATGGCAGCGCGGTCCCAAGTTTCAAACAGAGTCGCTGCTCCGTAAACAGCAGTTTGTTTCTCTGCTTCAAAAATGTCTTCAGAGTAAGTAACATTAAAACCTTCGATTCTAAATAAGAACGTTTGTGTAACTGCTCAGTTTGGGATTTTCTGGAGACAGAGTAGCGGCCGTCACGTACAGTTTGTGTTTTATTTAACTCGAGTAACACAGAAAGAACCGCAGTCAGCTAAAGTTAGCTAACTTAAGCTAACGACGACGCCTGCTTCAACGTTACAAGCTGTCACTGAGGAGTTTGGCGGTGTATCGTTAACGTTCCCGGGTTTTGTTTCCATTTCCACTAGAAATTCCTCAGTTGTCACGAGTAATGATCTTCAGTCGACTAAACCTGGCAAGTACAACAGTTTACAGATGTGGCTGCTTCACTGTGCAGCTTTGTTAAGCGGACCTTTCTGTGGATCTTTGTGGGAAGAAGTTGGTATCACAACACGGGGCAGTCTATTTTATGATAAAGTGTAACAATAGATACATTTATAAATAAGTAAAATATCAAATTTTCTTCACTGTCCGTGTGTTTTAATATTACATGTGTGAAAACAGACATCCATGGAAAAAATGGCCAGATATCCCAGATTCCAGGACTGTCCCCAACCATCATCACTGGACCTGCGGAGAAGGTCCAAGGGCGAAGAACCCGAGTCCTAGACAGCGATTCTGATTATGTCAAACTTGCAAAACAAGGAGGGCGTAAAGGTAGAGCCATCCTGTTACCTTTACATGTTCACACATCTCTCTCACTGGTCAATACATTCTGCCTACATTTGTTTTTGTCCCTTCTTCTCCCTTATTCAACAGGACTTCTGTGGTATGATGAATCAGTTACTTCTAAAGCCAGTTCACACAAACCTCCAGACTGTTTTAACACTGCGTCAGAAGAGGACAGTAAACTCTACTTGTTACATTTGTCTTATTATTATCATGCACTCTGACAGTTTACAAGTTTAAAATACTACTTGCTTCTGTTATTCTGCTATTGCCAGTCCTGCTATTTGATGCTTCTAAACGTGCTTAAAACATTTTTTCACATTTGTCATGTCACTATTGCTAATTACAATGTAACACTTGTAACTTGTAACAAGCTTTTTTAAGTAATATAATAATCCGCCACCATGATGACTGATCTCTACGGTTTAATCTGCATTATATATTCCAGCTATTATTATATGTAGGATACATTTTAAATCCCTTTCTTGTTTTTTTTTTCCCAACAGTCCAATTAACGACGAGGAGAAGAAAAACCCCGGAGCTTTCAAACCACTAGAGCCCCCCTTTTGGAATGACAGGATGTCAGCCTGGGAGAGGGGTCACAGCAGCAGCAGCAAAGGCAAACAGAAGGTGAGCAGAGAAATGCCAAAGTAATTTAACCAAAACACCACAACAATTTATTATTTATTAGTTTGTTCTGTTAGGATCCTTTGTGTCAAGACAAACTAGGATTGTTTTGGTTTTTTTATTCATCATCCTTTGCACGTTAAATTTGTGTTTAACTTACTGCTTTTTGTTTTATTGTTATTAATATTATTTGTTTTGACACTGCTGCGTTTCTTGGGAGAAAGTTCAGATGTTGTTTGTATATTGTGTTGAAGGTTAAATTTATAAAAGTAATAAACATATGTTTAAAAAAAACGTGAATGATTGTTAGTGATGCTTCAGTGTCACACACTGTGAGAGCGCACTGCTGAACTGAATCAAGAGATGGAAAAAAAAAATTATCCTGGCTGTATTACCATTCACAAAATAACACACTGTGTGCTTTTGCTTTGTATTCTACAGAATGACAATGTTCATTCCAGCCAGATGGAGAATTTGCCATCGACTAATCAGTTTCTGCAAACCAACACTTTCAAGAGGATGTAAGTTCATGTGGTCACAAGATGGTGCTGTTGTTCTGTATAAATATTTATTATAAGAGGTTTGTGCCTCAGAATGACAGTTTACAACTCTCAAAATCAAAACTGGGCAAATAGAACAGTTCTTTTCCAGACCAGTGATCTTAAATGATATTACTAAACCTAAGCTATCTAATCCATTATCAGTAGTTCTGTAAACTGATATAAAGTGGGTAAATATTTTGAAAAATCTGTACTTTGGTAGCACCATTAAAGAGGGGGTACACAATATACATTACATTAAAAAAATGCTTGGTATGGTTGTTTCTCCTGTTTGTACAGTACATTAAAAGACCCCTTCCTACATGTTTTTAATATAAACGATTGTGTAACATGCAATTTGTCTGACTTAAAGGTTGAGACCTCAGTATTAGCTGTAAATAAAAGTTTGACTGTATTTGCACAGAAGGAGGTTTGTGGATTTTACCACACATCACTTACATAAAAAGCACATTAAAGGCACATTGTGTAAGGATTACAACCAGCAAAACTTGTTCCAGTGTGCATATGGGCACCTGATTATTAAGACAGACTTGAGAAATTGCGAACATATCATTTACGTGTCATTCGCTATGGCCACTGTAAACAGTTTCATAATCTACAGGGGTTTTCCAAATGTTGGCTTTTTCCTTCAGTGCAGCTACATAGTTACTGACGTTGCCAACAGATGAGATATAGGGCTGATGAACCTTTCTATACAGTGTGTTTTAAAGGGTATTGTCAATACATTCTAGATCACATGTCTCCAACTGTAGTGGTCAAGCAGAGGTGCTCACGGGCAGGCTGCACACTTAAAGTCAACGGGACAGCACAGAGCAATGGCTTTTGAATCAGGACATTCACCTGTTTGCTTTGGCTCACAGCTGGTCTGTGGTCTGTGCTGTGTGTTCCCAGTACTTTTGCGAAAATGTCACTGACAGGTTAGGAACTCAAAATAACCCTAAGTACAAAATTGCAACACACAACAACAAAGACTGTGGTTAAGATGTATTTTTTGATATTGTCTGTCATGAATTTTAAACAATTACCCACTGCGAAAAAAAGTTATAAAAGTTTCACAGTCACATTTGTTGAAATAAAGTGAAAATAGAATCAATTATTTGCGTCATTGCAGCGCAGCAATCGGCTATGTGGTGTAAGATATTGACTTTGAGTCAATAGAACAGAGAGTTTGGGAGGTTTCTTGAACCAGTGTTTAAACAAGTGCTGAGGAACTTCCTTTTTGTGTCTTTTTAAGATAAGATGACTAAATCTGAGATTAACTGACTTGTTGTGATGGAAAGTTTTGCACATGCTGTGGTTTTGTTTGTAAGATAAAGAGAAAGCTGACAGTTGTAAATATTATTTGCTAACTCTGTGTGTTCTGCTGGAAGAGCACTTTAGCAATAAGTAGCCAGAGTTTGTCTTTGTATAAAATGTTGGATGGGTAGAGTCCATTTCTGATGTCCTCTGTAGTCACTGGTTAATCTGACTGACACTTTGGAGCGATGACAAAATATATTACATTTGTAACTACAAAAGCACCACCTGGTTTGATTTCCATTAAAAAGCTCTACAGGAATTACATTCTCATCACATTTGGACGTGATTTTCACGTCTTTGGTGTTTTCACAGAGTATTCGACAAGAAACCAGCTCCTGTTGACATGTCTAAGCTGTTGAGCTTTGGTTATGCAGAAGATGACAAACCATCAGCCTACACTGATTTGTCAAGTGAGTAGAACAGTGTTCCTGACATAAATCATTTCCTTTCTTGCTTTTACACAGTACTATTAAAATTCACCTATTGCTAAAGAAAGAAAGAAAATCAAATAAGTTTATTTTATATGATTCAATAAGTGGATATACGTGGTATAACAGAATGATTGGTTTGGAGGGTGAAATTTTAAGATTTCAGCCACTAAGCGTTTATGACGCCTCTCAGCAATGTAATGCAATGACTGTTTGTGAATTATATGACAATGACAAAGTGGGCGTCTCATGCTTGTCTATATTTCATTGTCATGTCAACAGATGAGAAGACTGCCGCTGCTGTGGAAAAGGATGTTTAAACTCAAATGCTTCCAACAAGAATAGCTGCCATCCTCTCTTTTAACAACAAATTCTTTCCTAATAAATGCCGAGCCACATCGAATGTTTGACTTAGTTTCATTTGTGCTGTCATTTCAGATGTATTACTCGTGTTTGTGCGTCAATGAATTAAAGAAAGGACCTGTTATTTATTGCGCCTGTTAGCTGTGCCTCATTAACAGCATTCCTTAAGCTAAGAAGGCATCAGTTACTGCGGTGTTATTTTTTTAACAGTGCCTGTAACTCTGTCAAAGGTGGTATTAGTGAGTGAAAGACTGTTCATTCAAATAAAATCAAGGTTATTTGAAATGTTCCTCCTTTTTTTACTTTTGTTTTGTATACCAAAGATATATTTCATCTTACAAGATGAAATTTAATAATTTGCCACATATGACAGGAAAATTTACAGGATTTTTCTTGGTGTAACATAAAATTGACTCTGTGTGTCATTGTTTTGACATTCCAATGCATTGCACGTCCAATGTCAGAAGTTATCGCAACGTTCTTTTGGAAGGCTGTATGTTTTACAAGGCAGTTATTCATTGGCTACAGATTGGCTATTGTTAGGAGGACATCACACACTCCCGCTTGTGGTCTTGCAAAGGTCAGTCATAACAGTTGCGTCACAGAGGTTGTTTTGGAACTGGGCCAATCATCACCTGTATTGATCTCGACTGGTCTTGCTCAGTTTGTTTGGGGCCGTTGGATGTTTTTGTGCGAGTGAGGACTGGTGCTACACCTCCCCCTTGAACCAATCCGTGGCAAGGCCAGAGATCACCATTATATTAGCCCATCACTCAGGCACAATTCTTGTTCAAAAACAGCTTCAACGAGTATTTGGAGGGTTTTTACAGCGGAACAACTTTTGAAGACATTTTAACGAAATCTCAAAGCGTCTCCTGCAGTCATGGCCCCGATTCTACTTAACTGTGTGGGAAATGAGCACAAAGAGTACATCAAGTAAGTGGGAATCTCAACTAAGGTTTGAATTGACTGTTTCTTCTTGTTGCTCTTTAAATCTAAACTGTGTTTGGTAGTCCATGCATACTCTCACGATTCACTTCCTAAATCTGTTGAATTTTTTAACATGCTGCATTATTTTATTCCTAGAACACACGTCCAAGTGAAAAATCCCTACTTGGACACAATGGAGGAGGATATTCTCTACCACTTCAGCTTGAGCACCAAGACTCATAACCTTCCGGAAATGTTCGGAGATATTAAGGTTTGTGAAAAGCTAATTAAAAAAATTGTTTTGTGTTCACAACTTCTAAAGCTAGAAAGCAGAATTCACAACTCCTCTTTCTGTTTTCCCATAGTTTGTGTGTGTCGGTGGCAGTGCAAATCGAATGAAGGCTTTTGCACAGTTCATCCACCAGGAGCTGAAACTGTCTGGAAACCCGCAGGACATAAGGGACATCTGCGAGGGAACTGATCGCTATTGCATGTATAAAGTGGGACCAGTCCTCTCCATTAGTGTAAGTGTTAATCAACCAGTTCTTACAGAACATTACTGATTTAATTATGTTTTTTTTTATAAGTAATTTCCATTCTGCTCTTGTTTTCATCACAGCATGGAATGGGCGTCCCTTCCATCTCCATCATGCTGCATGAGCTCATCAAACTGCTGCACCATGCTCAATGCCGTGACGTGGTCCTGTTTCGTCTTGGAACATCTGGTGGAGTTGGTAAGAATTTTTTTTTCAAAGCAACTTCTTATTTATTTATATATTGTTCTGCAAATGGTGCTTTCCCTAAATGACTGCTCCCTCCTGACTTTAAAACCAAATCTATTTCTGCTTGGCGCTGTCTCCAGGTCTGGCTCCAGGGACGGTTGTGATCACGGATAAAGCGGTCGACTACTCCTTCCGTCCGCAGTTCGAGCAGGTGGTTCTGGGTAAAGTCATCACCAGGAGCACCGAGCTGGACGAGGGAGTGGCCAGCGAGCTTCTGCAGTGCTCGTCCGAGCTTCAAAACTTTCCAACGGTGATCGGAAACACCATGTGCACCCATGACTTCTATGAAGGTACAAACATGATACACATCTCATACTCAGGTTGTAATCGCTGCATTCCATGTGATGCATGCAGGTGAGAACTTCTACAGGTCAAAACCATCGGTCAGGAAGTGACAAATCCTGTGCCGTCTCTCTCTAGGTCAAGGTCGACTTGATGGAGCTCTCTGCTCTTTCTCCCACGAAGACAAACTGGAGTATCTGCAGAAAGCTTTTGAGGCCGGAGTGAGGAATATTGAAATGGAGTCCACTGTATTTGCTGCTATGTGCCGTGTCTGTGGCCTCAAAGGTATTGCTTTAGATGCAGAATGTCGGAAATTCTACAAAGAGAACCAGCTTATTGATCCTTTAATTTAATTAGCCTCCTTCATATCGTTCAATAAAGACATAAGTTGTACAGAATCGATGGAAATACGTCTTGCTTCTTCTGATTTATGATTTGACCCAATGACGTCCAAAGTGAGGACGAGGAAATTAGAGTGCAGTGTATGATACATCTCTTGTTTCTCTTCAGCGGCTGTGATCTGTGTGGCACTGCTGAACCGCTTTGAGGGAGACCAGATCACCTCCCCCCATGATGTTCTGGTGGAGTATCAACAGAGACCTCAAGTCCTGGTGTCCCACTTTATCAAGAAACGCCTTGGGCTTATTGTCTGAGACCCCTGCACCCCCCAAATCAGCCCCCACCTCTTTAAGAGTGTATATAAGTGTGACTAATATGTGGATATATATACTGTATATACTGTACCTAGACACTTATTTAAAAAGTTGTTAAGATTTGTATGATTTCTTTGATGAAAAATAAAACACTGTGTGTGTATGAAATATGTTGCAAATGCTGTAAATGTTTTCTGTGTAATATATAACTTGTACTTGCAACCCTGACAAAAAAGTCCAACGTCTGTTTTACTGTGTGATGAAATCTTGATGTTTGGAAAATGCGATCAAAGTCTGCAACTTATTGACAATAAAGTTTTTAGCTTAAAGTAGAAATGGATATTGAGATTATTCCAAAATCTGAAGGGATGTAGGGCAAAAAAACGTCACTTTTGTACGATTGGAACGAAGTCTTTGGAAATTACACACACACACATAATAGTTTAACAAGTCAGGAAATGATTCACTAGTATTTGAGGTGAGCGGCCTCTAGTTTAAAGTTCTTCCTCTACATGCCAGTTAGACGTGAAGCAGACATTATTTCTTAGTGATTTCTCTGATGATGCAAGAGGAGGAAGTGGATCTTTTGACGATGCATTTCACTGACGGATTTGTTAGATTAAATGGTCAGAGACATACATAACATTTAGTAGCCTCTGTCATACAGTCTTGTTTGTGCAAATGAAAACTTTCTGTCAATAAATATTGATAAGACAGAGGCATGTTTATCATCACTCAGAGATACTGCATGATACTGTTTTTCTCACCAGGGGTTGTAAAGTACAAACCTTAAAATAAAAGTCAATGAGAAATTACAACGTGTCATGTGGTGGTCAGAGCTTTAGCTACTGTTTATCACTGCAGCAACTTTTGTGCCACATGGTATGATCTGTTAAACTATAACCACGATTCTTGCGCCAAGTAAAATTTATTATTCACTTTTGATGAAATTCTCAATACCAAAACAAAAGTTTGTGTGAGCCCCCTGGTCAGAATTTGAATGTGGATTTGGTATCCTGTCGTGGTGGTTTAGGAGGCTTGATATGGGACAGCACCTCTTTGGCGTATTCGCTCTGGTGCAGACCAGCCTCCCACAGGGCCTGCTCAACCCGCGCTCTGGGATCAGATACAATCTGGAAAACAGATGTAAAAAAAAAAACCCACAATAATAACTCATTTCCAGCTGTTTCATAGCAGATCACACACTCTAGGTTACCATTGTTTGTTTTTTTAAGGTTTGCTACACATTTATTACATAAAACCAGATTAACTAATAAACCCTCATGGTTTGGTAGAGAAGATTTGCACAGTTTGACAATCATTAGTCAGTGCCCTTGTTACACAATAACCAATTCCTAACCTTTTCTCCACAGTCATGACAAAACCACAAGCACACACACAGACTATGTACACAGACTGACTGGGTGGCCTTGAGAACAAGGTGGTGCATAAAGTTCTCTGAAACGAGGACAAACATTGTTTGATCAGTCGGTCATCTTGTGTAATTATCCTCCGCTGCGTGGGGCATTGGTCAGCCTCACCCACAATGAAACTAAATGTATTGTAAACAACTGATCATCATCATGGGAACTGGGGAAAGAGGCCTTTGCAGGCTCATAATATGCAGAGCATAGATCAGGAATGTGGGGCAGATGACCAGGCAGCCGTGGAGCCCTTGTGAAGCCAAAGGTCACAATAGAGTAGAGGTTATTACGCCTCACCTGGGTGTCTGTGTAGGTGTTGATACTATAGAGAGGTCGCTGGAGCTCAAAATCATCTACATTCAAGCGTCGACTCCTCCAAGCCTCTGTATCTGCCATCAGCCTCTCTGGGTCTGCCTCTGCCACCACTGCAACCTAATAAATAGGAGAAAAACACTTTATATAGTTATCAAACACAATTGTCTTCTTTCTTACTGCCATAGGGTGGCACTGATGCCACAACTCAGATAAGGATGAGTGCAAGTCTTCCCCCAAGG
Organism: Naso annulatus; assembly: GCA_029783625.1. Classification (NCBI taxonomy): domain Eukaryota; kingdom Metazoa; phylum Chordata; class Actinopteri; order Acanthuriformes; family Acanthuridae; genus Naso; species Naso annulatus. The sequence continues at coordinate 13,997,713 of JAPZDX010000005.1, read as the reverse complement.
GTCATTTAAGCTGACAGAGAAAATCAGAGTGCTTGATAAGGTTAAGAGCAGATCATTATCCACCTGGTTTCTAAGCACTTCCAGACGGTTCTGTTTTTCTTCTTCTTCTCTCTGCCGCTCGTGCTCCCGCACCTCTCTCTCCCTCCTTCGCTGCTGCAACATATCTGCCCGAAACTGCACCCTAAAGGGAGCACAGAGGGTGCGAACATCAGACCTAAACAGCCCCTCTCTTTCTCTGCCACCACCACGATCAACATTACCTATCACTCTTGACACAGCAGGCCTCCGGGCTGTGGAGGGTTTTATGGAGCTGCCGCAGCACAACTCCTCTCCTCTCCTCTCCCATCATCTGTTTTTATCTTTTTCTCAGCCCCCCCGTGAGTCAACACCATTATCTGGTATTAATGCCAGTCTCTCTGAGTGTCTGCAGAGAGATGCTAAGCAAATCACACCAAACAGGGTATTTTTTTTAAAAGCAGAATCCTTTATTTGCAAAAAAGTAACTTCACAGCTACAAAGAACTGGCTTCTTTGAGATGTAGTGCCACTCTCTGGGGTACACTTCTAAATCACTGCACCATCTTAACACCCAATTTACCCCTTTTATTCACCCCTAAAAAGCTCTATGGCTGTTAAAATCATCTCATTTCACACTTTCTAGCATCATCACACATACAGGAACACACATATACTGTTCCTGCCCAGCATCGAGGCTTTATGATGTTTACACTGAGTGAAATATTCAAACCTAAGACTCCGTGTTTTCAACGGAGGGACATTTCCATTACATGGAAATATCATTGATGCCTTGTAATTTTGCTGTCACTTTCTATGAAGCCTGTCTCTAGAATGTATTGTGACACATTCTAACACACTATGAACACACTTACAATGTGCCATATGTGGTTATGGTTATGGTTATGTTTATGTTTATGGTTTGGTTTAACCCCAACCCTGCTTATAAATATAATAACACAGCCCTATAGCTGCATTATAACACATTATAAGTATGATCATAAAGCATTATGGATGCATGCTTTAAGTAAAGTGCTACCATCATTTTCCGAAAAATAGTTTTTGGTATGTACCTTCGGAAATTTTGGGGCTTGCACTGGAGTTTCAAATTCATTTTTCTGAGTTTGAACATTGTTTAGCTGCACAAATGTTTTGCAGAGATGAACAAGTGCTGCTTGTTAAAAACTTAGCAGTGAAAGAGTGGTCAAAATCTGAGCAGCAGAGGCTGAGATATCTTGACTTTAATTCCTTTTTATGGGTCAATCTCCAAAAATCTACTTTCCAAAATGCAACATGCTGCCTGGTAAATGCTCATATCTTTCCAGCTTCACTCCTCCAGTTTGTGATGCAAATTTTGTTAGAAATTTGTCATCTTTAAGCCCAAGCTCAGATAACCAAGATGACATCATCAGTTTTATTGTTCAGACTTGGCGAAGCTCATGCAGCGCCACATATGACTATTTTTATCCCAAAGAAATTGATTTACAATGGGCTGAGTGTTAATAATGTTGTTGCTGTTACATCATGAGTAAAGTAAGCTTGATACTGAATATTAGTGTAAACATAAACGTGTATACGTAAAATATGCAAATATAAATATGTGATTGTAAGCAGTTGTGAGCACATAAGAAAAAAATGTAAAAGCATGTGATGTCATGCTCAGTAACAGTAACAGATGGGAATAATGTATCTTAAAGTTACTCTTTATTAACTCCTTGATGACTCCAGGTCCCATGGGGCAACACTCACCTTTCTTTGTCTCGCCTTGCCTGTTTTTCCATAGCGTTCCTCAAATTAGCGAGTCTCTCTCGATCCCTTTGCTCC
>JAPZDX010000005.1:13972633-13986992 GCA_029783625.1 Naso annulatus | reverse complement strand
GTGGTGATTGAGATTCTGACCCACCATGCATCATGGAAAAAGACAATTAGACGTTTTTCACTCAAAATAAGATTACATTATACTTGAGTTACATTAAATACAGTACAGCCGGAGGCCTGAGGCTACAATGCTAACAGCGGGGCTACAGCCTGTCGCTAACGGAGACCGTGACTCAAGCCATGGCCATAGCTTACCCGATGCATCACTAGACTACACACATATGTCTGGTGCTGAAAACGTTTATTTTTCTACAAGCTGTCAAGTAATCATATAGATATTATTGTATTGTGTTGTGATATTAGCTATCTACATCAGTTTTAGTGAGTGTTATCTAAAACTATCAATTTTACAAAAGTGGATATGGCACCCCTTTTTTAAAATATAAACATACATCATTACTTTAAGATATTTGACCATGCATTACTTTTAGCTATTTCATATTACTTTGAGCTCTCACAATTTTTTAATCATTTTTTCATTAGTCTATTTTAAGTAAATTTTGTCATGTTTAACCATTACTTTTTGCTAGGTATTTTAACTTTTTAAAAATCTATTTATTAGCTTACTGATCAAAGTGTTTAGCGAATGTTTTAGCTAATTATTTGTAATGTTTATCTATTACTGTTTATTAAAAAATTTCAACTCTTACTTTAATGTTAGGTAATGGTTTTAAAATACTTTAAGCTAACAATGTGAACTGCTACTTTAGCAAGAGCATTAACTTTCAGCTAACAATTGTAACTGTTAGCTAACAATTTGAAACATTACTTTTAGCTAACAATTTCAACTGTTTACTTATCAATTTAAGCTGACTGTATCATTGCTGGTGCATTATTTTTTTAATTTATAGTCTACATTTTAGTGTGTAGTCTGTGGAAAGTTGCTTGGGTCAGAAGGCGGAGCAGCAGAAAACAAAGTATTAAAGATCCCTCTGCATCGGGAGGAGAATCCATCTTGTCTCACCACTGTGTCGCTGTGCTGGGATGATAAAGGTAGTGGAAAGAAAGATTGGATGCAAACTGGCATCCATCTGAGCCTCCACACAAACTCAAATATGTGCACACACACTGCATAAACAAAAAAATGTAGATGTGGAAAAGCCAGGGGAATGAAAATGGCTGTGCAGTTTTATTTTTCTTATTGCCTCTGAGAGCCATAAAAAAAAACCACAGCTGAGAAATGCGTTTGCCATATCAGAGGCATGTAGATTATGTTTTACTGCAGTTTTGAAAACTCATATACTGCAAGTCAAAGGCCCCTGCTGTTTTCAAACAAAAGGAGCTTGCTGATACATAGGCCTACTACTATCTTGAATAGCATTTTTCATATTTTTAACACATGCATGTCTTTCTTCCTAACACACCTCTATTATGCCACAGTCATTGTAGCTGTATCTAGTAGCTCCATTCTGACAGAGATGAATGTGAAGTGATTATTGTCCTTGAATTTGTTTCTTTCCATACACCAGTAGTAAATGACAGAGCAGTCAAGGATAAAGTGAAAATTGTCCAATCAAATAATAATAAGCTGCACAATAAAAGTGAGTGAGGGGAAAAAAAATCTAGCACAAGCCCTGACATGAATTGATGAGTTGTTGATAAAGTGAAAGCATCTGCAGACTTTCAGGAACATGCAACAAAACTGATAAAGGTAGACTTTCAGTGGAGCAAACATAATAGATATGGTACTTATGGGAAGGGGGAAATAGGCCTAATACATTAATATGATCCTCTTAGAATTTACTGGCCAAGTTGTTTCATGTAAGTGAGAGTATGTGAATGAAAATTCAAGAGAATTTTCCATCTATAGTTTTTTATTCCAAAGCTGAGTAATGTGCTCATCACTCTCTTCCTCCTTGTGCCTGGCGTGTTCTGCTTTGAATGTTTTGTAGAGCAATGCCACTTGAGGTTGTACTACGTTCATCCTTGATTATGTTACAGGAAACATTCATATTAAAATCTAGCAAATAATAATCAATAGTCCAACTCTTTTGAAACTGTCTTCCAGTCCAACTTTTGTTTAAGGTTTAGTGAGAGAGAGTATTTAGTGTCAGGCATGAAGTGCTTAGCAGTAAATCAGAGTTCTTATGTTTAAAAGGTGCCATAATCTTGCATACTTGCTAGAAAATCTAACAAGAACACTACAATCAAAGACGGGGGGAAAATGGAGATTTTAAAGATATTCTAAACAAAGTGTGTGGTAAGAGCCCGCAAACAGGCCCAGTTGACATTATTTTATTACCTGGGATAATGTCCACAATCACTCAATCACAAGTTTAAATGGCTGTTTGAGGATTAAGACTTGGTCTAGAGTAACGATTAACTATTCAGTTGCAATGGTTATGGTTAAGTAAGTGCTAGGGAAAGCATTATGTCAATGATGTTTCCCCACAAAGGTAGGTGTAAAAGTGTGTGTGTGCGTGCGTGCCTGATGCCTGAAATGAGATATATTGTGTCTGGCACTCAGACACTTGCAGAAACTTGTTTATCCAAACAACATTTGAACGATTAAGGTGCAACACGGATGTGAAAAATCAACTACTGGACAATGCAAGTGGTGTAAGGAGTGCACCCAACAACTAAGAGATTGTCATATATTGTTTTCTTCCCATATTCCCAACATGGGGACCTAAGAAAAGATCTCAGAAGAGGGCTTGTTGGTTTTTCAGTTAACAACATCACTGGCTTGAATGTGTGCAAATAAATAAAGTGTATTTCCAAATTCCCAAACACTTCTTGTTTCTTGAAGTATGACTCTTGAGACATTTTGGTTTAAAAAAGACAGAAAAAAGAGAAATTAGCAATAAATGCAGGTGAATTTAGAAGATGCAAACCCGAACAAACAAAACCAGGACCTTGTTTTTGCAAAATAAGAGCGAAAAAAAAGAAAGAAAAAGAAACCAGCATGCTCCCCATTGTTTGGCAACATGTCCCGATATTTGACAAAACTAGACTCAGTTGTGATGACCCACAGCAGCCCTACCTCTCTACATCAGAGAGTCTTGCTATCTAATCAGCCAGAGGACATAAGTGCCACTTTTTCAAAAAACTGGCAGGCAAAGCAAATTCAATTTGTACAGCACAACATCAACAGCACATGGATTTATTCACATGAGTAACTTGTTTGTTGTGTGAATGTGAAGTAGCACCCCTCGGAGACAGCAACATCATGTTTGCAAGACCATCCTTATTAGCTTGTTTGCATTCACAGCCCATCCCATGTGGCAGCTAAAGCGAGAGATGCTGTTAGGCAGCCGGGTATGCAGCCTCGTCAGCAGATATACTGTACACAAGAAGGCAGGCAGACACTGTGGCCTGTCTGGTCTCTCACACGTCTCTCAGAACAACTAACACATCGACACATGCAATCGCTGGAAAAAGACCAGAGGATGAGCATATAGTTCAAACCAGCAATCTTGGCCCACTCCACCAGTGGATGAGTAAGTGCGCCTTATAAATAAAAAGGATAGAGAAGTAGACCACAGAGAGCTCATACTGGGTAAGCTACAGTACGTGAACAAGTTTAATATTGAGATTATAGATCCACTTCCTAGAAAGGATTAAAAAAATGGCTCTGAGGATGCAGCATAGTAGCATAATTACAAACATAAAAAAAGCCGTCTAATAAAGTTGGAATCATGACAGCTCCTTGTGTGATGGTATACCAGACGCTAACCTTCTCCCTGAGACGCAAACAGATGTCCTGCTGCTGCTGCCGGTCTCTGTGGAGCTTCAGCTCCTCCTGGTGGGCATGTCTGGCCTCCTGCAGGGTGACCAGGGCTCTGGCCAGCAGCTCTTCCTGATCCCGCTGCCACTGCTGGGCAGCCGCCGTTAGCTGTGCCAGGGTGAAACGCTGCCAGTCCCACGAGTGTTCGTGCTCCAACTAGAAGAACAACATGCATGAAGAAGAGAGGAATACAGTGACACAAGGGCTTTACCGACTGTCTCAATTGGCGAAGTGTATTAATTTTCTTACATACACTTTTTTTAACCTTTATTTATTTAGGGAGGGTTCCATTAAGAGCGAGCTCTCTTTTTCAGGGACGCCCTGATAACATTCACACAGTTACATATTCATACCTGGAAGTTGCACAGTACAACTACAGTCCTAACTGCAGCCACTGAGCAATTGGTTAGGGGTCTTGCTCAAGGGCCCTCAGTGGTGAAATATATGTGGGGCAAGCGGTTCTCTTTACTTCCACCACCCAGATTAATCCTGCCAATAGGGGTTTTGAACCAGCGACCCACTTCTCTAACCATTAGGTCACGACTGCCCCTTAAACTGAAAAAAATAAAATAAAATCACAGGAATATGAAAAACACAGCTTGCAAGGCTAAAGTACTGCAGCCCAAATGGAAACGCTGTTGTTTTGTTTTGTATACCGCAGGCCCATTCAAATGGCGGCCCATGGGCAACATGTGGCCAGAAGCAACCCGAGTGGCTCAGCCGGAGAAGCAGAGAATAACCGAGGACAACACGTTGCGAGAGCCTACAGAAATTCCTACAGACCTTCAATGCAACACTCCGTGCAGCCTACAAACAGTCAATCCCCGACGCATTGCGTTGTTGTTAAAATGTGTGTCTAGTGGTGGTAGTAGTCAGGTGATACGACCTCATAAAACATGTCTTTCTTAATCCTTACACAAAAACCGTCGGTTTAGCCCTGCCCGGACTAACAAGTACTTGTTAATTTTCCTGTCAAATCCAAGCACCAAACAAATGTGTTTGATTTGCAATAGGTGCATTGCATTATTTTAAAGGGAATGACTAAAATAGGTTGTTTTTCTTTAGATTCATTTGTGTGGGTTTAAAATTTGTCATAACCTGCTGCTTACCAGCTGCTGAAAATGCTCGGCCCAGCTACATCTTAGTTTTAAAATTTGGCCCAAATGAATTTGTAATTGAATAGCCCTGGTGTATGGTGTTGCACCACAGTGATGATATGCAAATAGAAATCAAAAAACACTCCTCCACGACAAACTGTCTATAATAATGGCAGCAGCAGCATAGGGAGAACTGTGTCAGATCTGGCTTCACTGGTGTATAAAATGGTCCCTCCCTCCTTGCTGTGAAATGTCCTGAAGGAAAACAGTTCCTTTCTGTGTGAGGGATGCCTGTAGCTATTCATCATTGTGTCAGCACTCACAGAGGCTGCATCACTTGGCTGCTTCGCCGGAACAGAGAGAATGATACTCATCTGTGGGCTAATAGCGGCTAACTGACGTTGGGATGGCATTAGACGGCTGACTGGTTTTATTGAAAATGAGTGAGCTGACAGACCTGCCGACGGAACAGAAGTGCCAGAAGCATTCAAGCAAATCCAGTTTATTAATGCACAACTTTGGAACTTTAGGGAGATCCACCCTTTGTTCTTCACTTGAGTTTGTCCTCTCTTTTACTACCTTTGTTTTTCTTGTGCTCTTAGATGTGAGTGAACACGAACACATCGTGTGTGTATATGAACACATTGTACGCGTGACTGTATGTGTGACTGCATGCTTGCACTTGTCATGCAATGTATGTTCTCATGTAGGCATGCACTTTAGCCAACACAGTACACACAGTATGTACAATGTGTGGAAACATCCACTGCACTGTGTCTGCAGTGCACACTTCAAGTGGCCCGACATTTAGATCAGCGGCTCCATCCACATTCCCTCTGTGGAGTGGTGTCTTCACAAGGATTGAATCATACAAAGAAAAAATAAAAATGGCTTTCCAGATTAAGTCAGAAAAGATGAGAGGTATGAATTATTTCTACCACTGCCATAGAAATTACCATGAAATCCTGTTAGTATTCTTTGGCTTCCTACTTGTTTTGAGAGAACATCAAATAGCAACTCATAATAGATGATAAAGAGCCCCATCCAGCAGAGGGAGATGTCCACTTTAAGCTAGTTGGAGTAGCACCATCTAATGGTGATTAAACTGAGAAACTGACCCCGCTGTGGGTCAGCAAAAGGAACAGAATACATGGCCACATATTTTTACATTTAGTTTGGAGGCGATTTCTGAGATATGCACTGTACTTCAGTTGCAAGTCATGATGCGACAATCTTGGAAGAAATTATTTTGTTTAAAATATTTTGGAAATAAGAGAGCAAAGTGAGCACATGCCAAAAAATATAACTATATAAACTGTCCCTCGATTTTTTTTTCTTTGGAAAGTTATCATCAAAATCAAAGAGAGAAGCTAAAATGACAAGCTCAAAAGAAATAATTTCACGAAGTAAAACTCCAGAAACTGTTCTCTGTCAAAGAATTCTTTTCAGTCTTAATCAAAATTGAAAAATTGTTTAAAAACAGCAGATACAGAAAGCAACTGGTGAGAACACAGAAGTTAATTTAGCCGACCACCAGGGCTCTTTAATTGTTACACCTCACAAGTCCTTTAACCCTGGTAATATGTCACATTTCATATCTTATCCATGATACAGAGCCGTTTATCTCGCATTAGAATCTAAAGAAGACTTACAAAAGTGACAGAAAATGATGCAATCCCGCTGAAATAATTGCACTCACATGGCATTAAATGGCAAGTGAGCAAAATAATGTTCAAACAGGAGCAGCCTTCAACACTCTGAAGTAAAAAACCTGCATAAGAAAACCTTAGAGAGGTGAAGCTGACTCTATAGAAACAATTCTGTAATTAAAGGTCTAACTTTAGAATTTCCAATCGACCCATAAGTCTGCAATGACAATGGGAATTATTTTTTCACACCACAAATAAAAGGGTAATATCTGCCCAAAGCAGACTGCTGCCAGACAGACAACCCCTTTTTTTTTTTTTTTTAAACTTATGTCTAATGGAGCCAAAACTTCACAGCTTCAAAGCTCACTTTAAACCAAGAACAGTCCTTTTAACTTACTGGATTCCAATGTCTTGCTTATTTACTTAATTTACATTTAACATCCAGCAAATGTTTAAAGACAACCTGTATAAATCAAGATTTATACGCTGATATCAGAATAGCATTTATGCACTTAATCAGTGTGGTTTCAGCAACTGAGTCTGGAGTTCACGCTGATTAGCCACTGCACGCAGGCCAACTTAATTATGGCTAATAGCTGCATTAGGTGGAGTCAACATTACATCAAGTCTCGGTCTGTTTCAGAGGAAATGAAACAGGTCTAGATGCAGCACCCAGACATGAGGACCGGTCTCCGGGTCGGGGGTGAGGGAGGATAGAGGGGCTGTCGGTTGTCATGGCGATGCTGGGCGGTGGCGCGAGTGAGGCGTCCACAGTGGGTGACGGGGCACATCCTGCAGCGTGTGCAGAGCGGCTCATTGTCCGAGCTTATCTGTGTCTGTCCGCTCGGTTCAGGCTACTGAGCTACATTGATCAGGGAGCCGGGGAGTCACACTGCAGAGATGCTTCGGACTGGAGGAAGGAGTTACATTCTTACATGGGTGTGTGTGCAGGAGTGCATCAATATACAGTATGTGCATGTATGTGGTCATCCATGAAATGCAATGCGGATGCAATGTGTTCATGCAGCAACATCAAAAGGGAAGTGGGCAGTAGTGCTCTTAAGCAAGGCACACAAACGCCTCAATTAAAGTGGTCAGCAGATCAGACTAGCATCCTCGCTATGATGGTAAAAGGAGGATGTGAATGTCAACTATACAGTCTGATGATAAACAGGACTTCCCTGAAATATACTTTTATTTAATATACTTTATGCATTAGTTATGTAACCGATGAAATACCAAAAAATAATGGAAAATGTTCATCACAAAACCCAAGAGTCTACTTTGGTTTGTCTGATCATTTTTGTGGAGAGTATTTTAACATTTTGCTTTACTGCTTGGTATTTCTCACTCTCCGTCATTAATAAGTACATACTTGATTAGAGTGTTTACATGTCTAGCAAGAACGTGGGTCAAAAGCAGCCCAGCATGACAGAGCTTTGTGCGTCCTGAGTAGCGGGGAAGGGGGCGGGCAATCCTCACTGACGTATCACACCCTCGGTATGGTGAATATAAATTATTACCGTCAGGACGGAGGTACAGGGTGTCGCCTCTGAGGACCTCAGTGCCCAGAGATCTTTTATGCCTTTTAGCATAGTTCTGTTGAACAAATGATGATGACATGCATCTTGTTTGTAGGCTATATAATTTGAATGAGGTGTTTTTGTATTTTGTTTTAGGTTTAATAATATTTGACTGTTGGTGATGTCATGTGGAGAACTTTGATGAATGTGTATTGTATTCGTTTGACGGCTGTCAAATGTTTGTCCTTATTGCTATGTCTTTTATGTTTTTTACTGAAGTGTGTGTGTATCTACATTTTGGCTGCATTTGCGCAGGTGGCCCCACCGTGCTTGGCTGTATGACTGTTTTTATAACACAATCCAGTTTTAACGGGTCAGCGTTCTTGAGGGCAAAGTATTGTTTATATGTAAGTATACACTGCAAACGGTTAGAGAAGAGTCGTAATAAGCCAAAGACGTACCTAACGTTGGTAACCTTTGCCAAAAGAGATTGACATAGGAGACTGACCTTTTCTTGTTTGTTTTGTTCTTTTTTTGTTGTTTTGTTCCTTGTTGTTGTTGTTGTTGCTGTTGATAATGTCATTTTATTTGTCATCCTGTTTTAAACAGTTTACATAATGTGCAACAAACTTTACAATGACAGTCCATTTTAAAAACATTTAAGGTCTTCAACATTGCGGAAGAATCATGTTTTTGAGTGAAAAGTGGCAAATTGTCTTTTATGCAAGAGGTACGTTAAGAGGTACTTGAAAGAGAGAAAGAGTTTATGTATTTTAATTATCTAGAAGAAAGTGTTTTTGACTACATTATTACATGGTGGTTTTAAACATTACTTTTTAACAATCAGTGTTCTGTTCCCCTTGCATTTTTTACCATTAAAGTGTATTTTATTGAAGTGACAATCACAGATGTGTATTATTAGTGTATTATGCTAAACCCAACTGCAATTTGAAACAGAGGATTTTGTAGCTACTAACTACATGAACAAGTAAAAGGGAAGTCAGCCTTTAAACAGAGATATAAAATATAATTTAATAGATCATGGACAGATCATTAACTTTTACAACTTTTGCACAGCCATAAATAATAAAAAGCCTTACTTTATGCAGCTGAAAATGTTATGGAATAAAGTATGTTCTCATAGAAGTGTGCAACGTCTCCAATTTTGGTTATGCTATTATGACAAGAGCCAGTGCAGATAATCTCTCCATATCACAGATCCGCCCTGTTTGTGTCTTCATTTAACTAACTAATATCCGTGGCACCACAAAACGAGTTATTTAAAGCCAAAGATTTCATCGTTGTGTAAAGATATTTTGAATGTTAATTTCTTTTTCTTTATCACTACATTTTTGTTGTTCAGTATGTTTGTTTTCTATAAACTGATTCAGTATTTAGATGACAGGCTAAGCACAATCATTATTTTTCATAAAGGATTTTTATGTAAAAGAAGTAATATATTTTAGTCCTCTGAGGTGGCCAGAAGAAAGGTTTATCTGACAGGAACTTTAATAAAAACAGATCAAATGCAAGTGTCTGCTTTCTCATTTCTCTCTCGTTTAAAAGCTTCATGTAAAGTATATTTGATGTAATTTATCACTTATTTGCCAGCAGAATCACATATTTTCCTTTTTTGTTCTCAGCTTTTCTTAGTTTTTAGCGTGCACATACTTAAAAACAGTACAATTCATAATACAAGCAAACTTTCTTTTCTTTTTTGAGGTTTTAATTGGCATCCATAACATAGCATTACTGCCTCCCAGATATACTGCAGTCTTGCTCGTGTTCTTTTTTTATTAGTCGTGTAATTAGTCCAGTAGCTCTCTGAAAACCATTTTCTGTTCTCCACCCTGTCTCCACACTAAAAAAGTTGTACACTGATCTTTTTTTGTTTTCTGAAATGTGTGATCAATGAATGTCTGCATTTCTGGACGTCATGCTCCTCTAAATGTCCTAAAGCTCTGTCTTTATAACCCGTCATATGCTTTTTTGACATCAAAAAATCACTGTCTCTTTTTACTTGAGCTCTTCTTATCTTATCCTCCAGACAAAATACTAGCCTCTCCTAGTTCTACTTTGGTACACACTGTACGAACTTCTTTTCTCTGAGAAATGGTGGCACCTTTCCCTGAACCTCAATGGCTCACCCACTGACCTCCTACACTAAATGACAGCAACAATTTCTTCAATTACCACATGGTAATTAGAACATTTTGTTCATTATCATGACAATTCTGTCTTCATAGTACTTCCATGTTTTCTTCACTTTTTCTTCCCCTTAGCAAACATGATTTGAATTGTGAACTTGAAACATATGTATTTAACATGCACTGTATCTTTTATCTTGTTGGTAAGTGCTACTTCATTCAAATTAATTTAAACATTAATACATGTTATCAGCTATGACATAAAAGGACGAGGTCCCACCGAGATTTGAACTCGGATCGCTGGATTCAAAGTCCAGAGTGCTAACCATTACACCATGGGACCCGGTGGTACAAGGGGGTGGCTAGTCGTCATATAAAGTCTCGTCGTACCTCGCATAAAGATATTGTTTTACTCGAGATGGTAAGTACATATACGCATATTTTAGCGCAGAAAAAGAGCCTAACGGTTAAGTGTCATCGACCCCAGTCGTTTGGTTCAATGCGCTGCTGTGTGAACACGGCAACACAAATCAAACTCCAACGACGCTCACGTTAAAAACATGCATGCGGTTCTGGCTAGCGCTAAAATGCTAAACGCTATGTTTGCTAACGTTATGAAGAAAATGCCCCTGTGTGACAGATGAGTAATTTAAATCCATCATGTTGTTTAGCAACTTAACGTATGTGTGCACGCCATGTATAGAGTTAATACGAAATTCTGTCATATGTCTGAAAGTCCGTAGTAGCATTTATTCTGTGTTGCACCCACACAATAAGAAAATGCTAGAGCACCGCAGCACATAGCTTATAGCCTCGTCCATATAGTAGGCTATACTTATTTGGGAATAAAAAGTTGCTGATGTTAACGTTACTAGCAGTTTAAGGCTGCATTTGGGTGTGAACTATTTTGAGGCCATTGTACAATTTACGGTTTTAGAGCACATTTTAATTTTAACGGCATGAGGTTTATTTTTATATTAACGATTGTAGTAATAGCAAAATGTAATTATATTCATGGTAGTACAGAATATAAATGCAATAATGGTAACTGTGTTGTCATAAAATATGGTGGTGCTTGTGTGATTTTTGCTGAGATGTAGGAAAGGGAAATGCCACAAGGGGGCAGTAGAGTATATCTGTCTATCTATCTATCCATCTATCTATCTATCTATCTATCTGTTCACCTCGTCCTTGTCTTCAGGGTTATTGTTTTGTGGCTTGTTGTGAAGGTCCTGCTTGAGCTGTGTCTCTACACTCAGATATGCCACTTGTTCTACAATTTAATAAGGTTAGACTGAAAAACTCTGCTGTGCACAGGACAGTCCTTAAATTAAATTTGGAACTTAATCCCAGATCACATGCACGTTAAGGGGCCTTGAACATCATGCTATGTGTGTATGTTGTTAAATGTTTGCATTGTTGCCTTTTGCCTTGGTTGTTGTGAATGTAATCTTAAATGTTTGTATTTTGTTTTCCTGTCTTAATGTTGCGATGGTAAAAGTATCGTCATCGTCACCATCATCATCATTTTTTCTTAGTGAGGATAATTCTACTATAATCTAAAATCCACATTAACACGGTCACTCATCTTCTGCACTGCAGTCAAAGAAGTGGGAATGTTATTTGCAGCTCAGCCTCTCTCTTGAAGTCTCTTCCCATGTACAGCTGCTGCGAGCTCAACAGGGAGGTGCTGTGAGGATACGTCAGCCTGATGTCCCACAGCTTAGACTATACAAACAGCTTAATGCACACACAGTTCCTGTCATCCCTATCCAACACGTGAGCAGCCTGTACTCCCACTTGACCCGCTGCCCCTTGGCCCTGTTGAAGTCCAGCACACACACACCCACTCACACACACACGCACACACACGCACACACACACACACACAGATGATTAGACAGAAACACGTAGACACACATTTGTGGTCAATCAATGCGGTGCTGAACTTTGGATGCAGCAGTATGACTGAAATCAATAGGATGTAAGGCTGTCTGATTGTACAGAACATCATTACTGATTCAAGCTATACCTCATATGCTGGAAGTAGGTCAACCACACAGAAAGAAATAAATATTGCATGACAATTTATTTTCAGCCTCCCTGCTAAGTGACTTATAATGTCCCACAATTATCCTAAACATGAAAACTCAACTCAAGAGTGAATCATTTTACCTGTGATGAAAAATAATAAAATTTAAATTACTACAATTCTACACTGTGAAAGAGTCCTTTAGTTCAGACACGAGCATAAAAAGCTACCAAGAAAGAAAATGACAAAATAAATGTTTTCTCACTTTAACATAAAAATTCTAGTTGCCGGGTTTCCTCAGCAGGAGGTATGAAGCATCTACTGTGCCAAAACCAGGAGTGTGAATTCATAATAAAGATGGACATAATACATGCTGTGCAGACACAGTCACACATAAGCACACATAAGCACACACAGGAGTAGATTGGTCTCTGTTATTTCCTCCCCCCTGTAATCCCAGTTGGTCTGCTAGATCCTGTTTTAGAGATAATCTCAACTTTTGCCTAATTGGAGCTGGTCAAGGATCGGGACCCCAGCCAGATAAGATGGATTGTGCAGCATGCAACGCATGCAGCATGCAACTATGTGCAACACACTGTGGACGTGCAGATGCAGAGAAGCATAAGAAAGTTATCAAATGACCCCTTATGCCATGTTTTAGTCAGCAAGTTTATCTGGTTTTCTCTTCACATTTTCTCTGTAGTTTTTATACACTATTAAGTTATGTGTTGGTGCATACAGCGTTAAACACCATTAATTTCCATTTTTTCATGAACTATTTGTATGTAGTAAATCATGTATATAGTGTTCTTTTCTGTTCTTTTCCAAGTCTTTTGTCTATACTGCATCTGTGTCTCTGCTATTGGGATACTTTTATTTTCCTACATTAGATCAGTGACATTTTTTTTGTCTATAGCTAAATCAGTCTTAAAGGTATTTCTACCGACTCAGGGTGTCAGCAACAAACGATTTAAAGAACCTTACCCGGGAGCCATCCAAACAAACCACAGGTCAGTGGGTCACCGGGAGCCAGCAGGCTTCCCTTTGGACGCCGTTAAAGAATCTGTCGGCTCTTAAATGAGTAAATATGGCAAAGAGCAATAAGCTCATCTCACCCTGACGAGACACAGATCGGTTCCAAATGAGCAAGATTAACTCTATTTTGAAGGTAAAATAGGTTTATTGCATTTATATCATGTGAATCCTAATATCAAATCAAACTAAAAACTGCAACCCAAAGATCAATGATGAGAGAACATTCAAGTTTTATGTCCTTAATTAAAGAAATCATAAATAGATTACATGGAATTGTATTCAGCTAGGCAGCAAGAGACAGAAAAAAACAGAACAAAAAAGCCATTAAGTGCATGCTTACAAAAGAAATGCAGACAGTTTAAAAAGTCTTTTTAAATTGTAGACGAGAACATGAAGATAATGGTGCCAACCTGACCACTCTTTTTAGAGACAGTTACAATGAAAAGGTGAAGAGAAAGAAATGACAATAGACAAACGGGCCTGAGAAACCCCAATTTGCTTCACCCGCCACCACAAAGTGTGCAAATTAAACCAAACAACCAGATGAAAGAGCTGCTGGCCACTTAATTTTTTTATTTCTGCCTCAACCTGCCAGTCAACACTGCCATCCATTAAAGCTGAGGTGGGCAATGTCTGAGACCCCGTTATGCTGCGCAAGTTTTCTCATCAAGCGAAACATTTTTGTTGCAGTTCAGCCTTCCTTTTATATGACAACGATGTACTGGCGCCCCCGACACTGCAAACTTTTGTAACTGGAGAGACAGCAGAGACTATGCTAATGCTAATGCTAGTCCAAGTCAATGCATTCCACAGTAGCCACTACCAAAGTCTGATTAAGTACTCCAATGTGCGCCCAGTGTTAGTAGCATAATTTTAGAAGTCAAACTACGGCCCAATTTCTTCAATTTGTTGCTGCTTAGGGCTCAGCAGCAACAGGAAGTAAACAACTTTAAGCAGCTCCGATGGTATGTCCTTAGAAGGTTACACTGCCGACTGCCAGCCTGGCATGCATACTACAGCACTTTCAGTTGCTCATGTGAACACAGATTTTTTTTAAAGACACAAAAAAAAGACTCTCCTGTTTTTATCAGGGCTGCTATCGTCTAAACATGGCTTGAAAATCAAGCTAGCTGTAGCATTAGACTCCTTA
>JAPZDX010000005.1:13907988-13918324 GCA_029783625.1 Naso annulatus | reverse complement strand
ATGCTAGCGCAAGTCAATGCATTCCGCAGCAGCCACTAGCAAACTCAGATTAAACACTCCGCAATACACCCAAAGTAAGTTGAATATGACACTAGTCTATTGAAGCAAATTAGAGTGAGTGTTGGTATTTTATAATTTTAGAAGTCAAACGACGGCTGAATGTCTTTAATTTGTGGCTGCTTAGGTCTCAGCAGCAACAGGAAGTAAACAACTTTAAGCAGCTCCTATGGTATGTCATTATAAAGGTACACTGCCAACTACTGGCCTGGCATGCATACTGCAGTGCTTTCAGTTCATGTAACTGCAGATTTTTTTTAAAGAAGCAAAGGAAAGACTTTTCCTTTTTTTTTTTAGTAGGCCTGCTCACATCTAAATGTGACTTTACCATAAGAAAAGAATACTTCAGGTCAAAAACCTATAACATGACATTTCATTAGTGGACTTCTCACATTTTGCCCACCAGAGCTAACATCCACAGAGAGGAGTCAAGCTTACGAGGTGACTCACTAGAAAACAAACCCAAATATCAAGCATGTTTCGCCGTGATTGTGAAGCCCCAAATTTTTCCAAATAAGATGAAAAGGGCATTTAAAGGCTGGTGACAGTATACAGACTCTCAAAATTCATGTGGGACCTTTTCAGGATGTGTGCCATTGTCCACTGGGTGCTCGATCTTCCACCCGCTCTGAGCTTGCCATTAACTATGATCCTTCAGCCACTGATCCAAGATGAAGCATCATCAATCACCACACACTGTCATGAGATCCTCTCTGTTTTCGCTGCTTGCTCTCCTTCGTGGTTGTGGCTGAGTAATAGTCTCAGACCACAATCGCTCTCTGGCTGGAACATTATTCTCTCCCATTACTCTCTGGAGACTGAGCTTTTCTGTGAGATTCTCACTGTGCTGGAATATACGCTGACATACTCGTAAGGATTATGTTAGGATGTCAGGACGCTGTGACCTCGTACACATTAGTGTGTGCCAATGTACAGCATGATCCTGATATACTAGAGGAGTATGCCTCACTTGTCTGTGCTCAGTTTCGTCTTCCATCAAGAAATTTTCTATCCTCTGGCTTTTGCACTTTTTGGCTTCGCATGTTTATTAAAGCTGCAGGTGAAAAACAGCTTCCAGTCCCACTTTTGTTGTTTTTGGAGGGATCCTCAAAAAACACTAGCTGTCACTTAAAGCACCTTTAAGTCATGAAAAATACAGAAGAGAAGAGCAGACTTTACATCTGAATGTTAAAAATTAAACCTGCACTTACGTGGTATACTCTGAACGTCAATCACTTTTTTTATCCCAAACACAGTGATAACTTTTTGTGACCTGGTTTTTAAAGACCCACATGAAGAGAATATATGAAATCCAAACAAGTCTTTTCCAGATGATTTTGTTGTTCCTTGTTCTCACTTCTTCTCTTGTTTCCCCTTCACAGCTCGTCCGAGAAGTCCATGCCTTGGAGGACTACAGGTATGTCAACTCAAACATTTAAATGATTGACTAGCTATCACAAGAACTACACTTGCTGCAATATTTGTCAAACAAATCATGAGGAACAAGAAATTACTACTTAACCCACAGAGTTTTTACAGAAGCATAATGGATGAAGGCTGTTTACTTTCTCTGGGACACAAGACGTGGACTTATTGTCTCACTTCATATGTAAAGCAACCAGTGTTTTGTGTGTATGAAGCTGACCTCTATTAAAGGAGAAGTTAATTTATTTTTTACACATTAAGCCTTATAATAAGGATATTTATGATCATATACAGTGTCTTACAGCATTATTATGACAAACTGTGCAGTCCTGAGAGCTGGAGCTCATTGCTGATATCACCACTAGCTGAGAGCAAGGGAGGCTTAGGGGCACATCAAGTGCTTCATCAATCCATCAAAAAGGTCTTTTCAAAAGACAAGACAATCGCCGAATGTCAAGTGGTGTCCTCTCATGTACCAACGCTAAAACATGAAGTTGAACAGCAGCTTTTTACCTGGAAACGGCTGTTTCAGCTGCCTCAGAAAGCAAACAGCCATTTCTGTTTGTCATAGTAATGCTTTAGAACAATGCATATGATCATAAATATCCTATTTATAAGACTTAATGCGCAAAAAGTGAACTTCTTCAATTTAGACCTACATTCAGTCATCATTAACAACCATAAACACACATCTGCTCACACATTCTCGGTTTACTTTACGAGGTCCACTTTGAATGATAGTGGACTAGAACCTTCTGTTCAGTATCACTGGAATAAAACAGTGACATATGTCGCACAAGCTAAATGATTTGGGATTATTTATAAATATTGGCTGAAGGGCCTCAGTGTGTGTGTGTGTGTGTGTCTTTCTGTGTGGGCTTGGTTAAGTGTGTGTGTCTGTGTAGTTCAGTTTTACATTTCCGCAATTATCATTGCCAACATGAGCGTTTGCTACCAAGCTTACAGTAATGGACAGCCTGAGGCATATTCTTGTTTTATTTATCCAAGCTATTTCTGCCCACTCAAACACAACACCATCAGTGATTGGGGGCACAGGATCTCTCTCAGACCTCTTTGGTGTCTGTTTGTTCAGTCCACATCCTTTGAAGGATCTTCAGCCGAGATCAGATAGTGAATTGATTGTACTAATGTTTTTCATAGCTTATTAATTGTGTAGTGAAACTTAGCAAATTTCTGCAACAGTCATTAATCTTTTATTGTCGATCCCGTCAGAAGAGCCCAAGGGGGGTTATAGTTGTATGCAGTCATATGCACTGAGAATATTAATTCTACACGGTTTTCTCATTTGCTGCCCAATCCCTATTTCCTTGCTGAATGCTTTTCATTAGTGCTGGGACAGAACAGGGGGAATAATCACAATCACTGTTTTTGCTTTGTATTGATTTCTCATTGTGCTGTAGATGATAGATGACAGTCAGATGTTGTAATGTACTTTTTTCCAATCTGCAGTAAATTAATTAAAGTCTAACTGTGTGGCACAAAGCATAATGGTCCACATTTGTCTGGGGGGGCCTGGTGAGCCGCCATACATCTCCTCTGTCTGAGAGCATCAGATAGAAGTGTTACCGTGGGAACAAGCCTCTTAGCCCGAGGAAATGTCAATGCAGTCACACCTCCTGTCCACTGAGAGTTGAAGACAAACATGCCTGGATGAGAGTTTTCTCTCCGTCTCTGTTTCTGTCCCCTGTGTCTTTTTATTTAGCTGCCTGTTCTCCTTGACAAGTTTTTTTTTTTTTTTTTAAATCAAAAACATGTCATTTCTAATAAAAAACACTGCGGCATTCTGCTGTACACAGGGGTTGTATATGACAAGAGTGTTACTCTCGTAATGAATTAATAACTTGGCTGTGATGGAAATTATCATTTGAAAGCCTAAAACATGATTTTATGTTTTTGTACAAGCCATAATAGTGGAATATCAAAGAAAAAGTAGCCAATCACCGGCAGTTTTTACTGCCTGATATTTGATTGAAAACCTCACCACACTGTGAAGTGAAACATTGCAGAGTCCTTCACTCATTCTCTACACAACACAGCTCAATTTCATGCTAATGTCAGTTAATTCTCATTATTCTTTCCTGTTCCTGGCTCCTTAGATGCCTAGCAGGTTAATAATTATAAGCTGCGGTGCTTTATATATGTATTTTCTCCCTCACCTGTCTGAAAATTAGCATGCAGTTCCTTCATTTAAAGGTTAACATAAAAACAAAAACAAATCCAGACATCCTTAGTTTTTGTGGAAATTGAAAATCAGCAAGATATTATGAAACATTAATTGACGGCAGCAGCCTAAAAGTTGCTCCTCCACTCCTGTTTAACACGTACAAAATGCCATTTGACGGAAATGGGAATAAAAATTCTTATAAAACATAAACGAGCTGGACTGCCTGTGTGGGTGCTGCTGGACTGTGTGAACTGGGCGACTGTATTCTATATTTTAATCTGATACATTAATAATAACCAAGAAAATGTATCAGAGGGCTGTGAGGTGCTTGCACAATCAGGGTTACCAAAGCAAGTGCAACATTTATCCCAGAGGAAACCTGTGTGAGAGCAGACTACTCTCTTCTCCTGTGCCTCTGAGGAAAACAAAGTATTATATACAGAGGAGTCATGTTGTGCATTAAAACAGCAACACTGAACGCAATTAAAGTCAGACTTAGAAGAAAGCTGTAAATGCCAAAATCCCTTCAAAACACGGAAGCCATGAATGTTTCATCTTTAATGTGTGAAGAAAAGGGGCTTCTGTCTTTCTTTCTCTTCCTTGCTGTCTCCCTCTCTTCCTCTTCCTCCTCTGTTCTGGCTTTTTGGCATCTCATTCATCAAACAGGGTCAAGACTCAGTATAAAAACCCTGTGGTCTGAAACGACACAGTGTGTGCCAGACACGAAGTCACTGCCAGAACGAAAGGAGACAAAAGACTTGTTCAGTCATTTCATTACTGAGTTTTAAGGACACATAAATGTCACTTGATTTTATCGCACCATCTTGTTGTTTTATTGTAAATAAAAGTCTGTTGTGTCACCTGAATAAAACCATAATGATATTAAGTGTAGTCTTTTAGTTAGGCTCTCTCTCTGTCTGCCTCAGCCCCTCACAGGGGGGTTGCAGTGCCCATGCATGCTCCATTACGTTATGCAGCCGTCACCCTGCAAAAGTTTATTTTCAAGTAAAAAAAGAAAACAGTGAAAACAATTAACAATTGGCTCATCCAGTGAAGTGTGTAATGTTTGTCTAACATTTGGTCCAGATTGGGACAACCTTTAGAATGAACAAAGCATAGCTTACAATGAGTTTTCAACCAACAGCAGCACAGAAGGTTTAATGTTGATGTAATCAGATGGTTCCGACCTGTAACTAAGGACGCACTCACACCTGGCCCAGTTGTTCCGTACCGCGCTCAAGCCCGATTTCCCACCTCACCTCTCCCCTGCTGACCTGCACTAACATTGCTCCAGTCTGACCGGGTCCAAAATGAGCTGAGCTGCTTGATTAATGGAGCGCCTTGCATACTTTTAAATATTAGACGTTTTTGTTTTGTTTTGTTTTGTTTTTAATAACCTTGTCCTGAGATTGCTTTATGGCCTCTTGTATCTATGATCAAGAAGAAAGTTGCAGATTTTTCCAAATATCTTTATCCAGTTGACTTTTTGATGCTGTCATCTGCACACGTCAATCAAACCCTCCTGATGTTGCTTTGTCAGGGTTACATAATCCTGCTTGTGCAGTCGTGCCATGCCGAAACCTATCTCTCCCAGTCATGCCAGTGCCGAGAAAGCGTGCCGCGCTTGAGCACAGCGCAGAGCGCTCACACTACTCAGATGAGCTGGACTCTTATTTCATTGGCTAAATTACAAATGCATTGCAAGCATAAATTAAGAAAATCACATCACATTGAAAAAATAATGTAACATTTCCATGAGGATTATGATTCAACAGTCTCTCACAAAATTAATTTTCCCAAGCAATGATTCCTCGCTGAATTCCAGCCAATAATATATATCTAAATTAAACTATGGAGCAAATTTTCACTCTCTAAATGTGTCTAAAGGAGAAAACCCCATTAAGGTGTAGAAAGATGCATCTTGCATCACAAGCATCTTGTGTTGGGCGGTGTTTGTCTGGTTTCAAGCAGGTAAAATAGTGGCCTTGCTACAAACTTTCCTATGTTACAGCTAAACATTTCACAAAAAAACATATTTTCCTGAAAACAGTGCAGGCAACTTGACATTTGTCATCACATCCAGTGTATCTCCTGCTTTAGATCTTCAGAAGTGGAAGTGCAAGGTGCCAGGCTGTCCAAAACACCAGCACCATGTGTCAACAGATTTAAGCAACAGGCCGACAAGGCGACTTCTTCACGGGTTTCAGCTCTCATTCTCACACCAGCTAACGAGGCGGGGTTTGTCTGACCCTGGCTGCCAGTGTCTGCCTCAGTGTTCCCTTCCACTTGTGGCCCATTGTTCTAGTGAATGTAGAGTAACCCACTGACACCGGTCACACTTAACTAGCTTGTGAATATGGGGAACATTGTGCGGAGGGGCATCGGAGGGCTAATTCCAGTTACTGCTTGCCACCCTGGTTGTTGTCAGGCATGGAATTGGTGGTGGTTGGGATGTGGGGAAATGTTAGAGGCTGTGAAACTATTTGGAGCATGGCTCTATAAACAGGTGAGGTGACATGCTCTTCAATTTTACCTTCCTAAATTAGTAAGGCAGTAAAATTTAATGACTCCATCGGTACACACCATGAAACTAATGTTGCTGAAATTATTCTGTTATTGTTTCCTCTCAACTCCAAAAATTCATGACAGCTTTAATGACTATAATAATCTTTCCATCCAAATTCAATTTTAGTCTCAAAGCTTTTCCTCTGCGTCTGACTCCCTGCTCTGCTGTGTCTCCCCAGATGCCTCGGCCTCAGGGGACACAAAGTCTCGGGTGACTGACAGCTCCCAGTCGCCCAGCTACCGCATCAGGACTGAGTCAGAGCAGGTGTCTCTGTACTCCCCGGAGCAGTCCTCGCTCCATGAAAGTGAGGGTCTGTTATTGCCTTCTTGCCATCTTCTGCCACCCTTGTTTCTCTAACTTACATCACCGTTCTATGCAATTTTTCAACTCCCGTTGTTCTTTACCTCTCCTCTAATGACACAGAGCACCGTTTCATCTTGCATTTTTGTCTTGTCATACTGATACGCGATACTTTGAGAAGCTGTTCAAACCTTGTGTCAACTTTCGTCGTAGGTGATCCCGTCAAAAGTGGACAGTACGTCAGTTCACACTTGGCACTGAAATGTGTACCCACGTGCATCACGTGATTGGATATCACTTCCCCACTCTGTATGCAAACAAACGCCTACGTCTATGTGTTTGCTAAGACTTACACATAGTTTTAACCAGCAGACCCATTGTAGTAAAGAATACACTGGGATACAGTTTTTACAAAAAGAAATAAATCAATGTAATTAACAGAAAATATTATTATGTAAATTAGCAGGTTTTCTAAAGCTTCTCTCAATGAAACAACTTACAGAATTTTTTTAACTGGAGTCTGAAACTAAGGGTGTTTTCACTTTAGGCACGCAGCTGCAATAGAGAAACACGTTTTTAAATGTAAGGATTAAAATAAACAAAGATTTTCTGGCTCCTTCATTTCATGCATGTAAGTTAACTGCTGTGTCATGGTTGCTAGGTGACAACAGCTGTGCATCCTGAAAAAAAAGGGGGATGCTCTCATACAGCCTATCACATAGCAGCCCGCCTCCTTGTTTGGCCACGGTTTCTTCGCATCTCATGCGGACCGTGCCAGAGTGCACATGAATTGTGCTTGGGATCACCTTTTCAAAATGTGCCCAAGGACGGAGCGCTTGAGTTCACACTATTAAAATGAACTGGACTTCAGGGTCAAGCGTGCTCGGATGGGCCCCTAGTGTGAAACCAACCTGAGAAGAAGTAGCCTGTAGTGGTGAAGGTTTTAAGAATTTGTAAAAAATGGCATGTTTATTCTAAAGTCTACTGAGTGTCCTCTCACACAACAACTCTAATGTAATGTGAGTTTACAGAAGACGTTATTTGAGTAGGTGATCCTTCAGCGTATGTACATGTGGCCATATTTGTTTCAGTCCACCTCCAGATGAGTACTTAACAATCGAAATGCAATCAGGATGCATTTGGTGCATCACACTCCTACTCAGAGCTGTCTGATAACTTGTGATCAGTTCATTAATGCCAGATGTGCCCAGCCTCTGGGTGACAACAACTGATTCCTCATCACAGCCTCTACTGAATCATGTAGTGTTAAAACAGCCCCCCCCCCCACCTTCTTGGCCATTTGTCATTCGTAATGCTGTCTAGGTAAAGGTCAGGTCTATTATGAAACAACTTATGATGTCTCTGTCTTCTGTTCTTCTCCTCTCTGTCTCTGCATTTCATTTTTATCGTCGTTTTATGTCTCTCTCTCCACCAGGGTATGCCGGGAACTCGAGAAGCTCAACTCAGATGAACTCGTACTCGGACAGCGGCTACCAGGAAGCCAGCGGTGGCTACCTCGGCAGCCAGAACCTGGGCAAGGCAGAGCTGAGGATGCAGCACTCTTTCCCTGGTGCTGGCACTGGTACCCTGGTGAGGAATGCCAGGGCTGAGGGCCAGGCTTCAGCCCAGGTACAGCCAGCACCTGCCCTTACAAGATATTGCTGTAGTCAGGCACAAAAATGTATCTCTAAAGCATTATCTCCTGAAAAACACTCAAACTTAGACAGTATATTTTTTAATTAGTCATTGCTCACAGTGTTCAAGGGCTCATGAAGTCTAATTACATAACCGACTATGAACTTAGAGAGAAAAAGCAAAATTGTTTTATGTTTTTTTTTTTTGTGAAGGTTGAGATGTTGTACTTAAAGGCACAGAAGGCACAGAGAACACTGCAACATAATCAGGCTTCATACAGCGCTGTACACACAGACCACTGAGAAACCAAATGGCACTGTCACACACAAATGGGGGAAGGGGGAGGGGTGAATACGACCGTGACTCAAGTCATGCCCTGTTAATGAATTAGATCATGCGATGCTGTGTTATTAACATGTTTTTATCATTGTAAAAGTCATTATGTTGCTGGGTTCAACATTATTGTTAATGAGAGAAACAACTCCCTGAAGCCATATTGTTTTTTTTCTCTCTCTCCCTCTCTTATTTGTAGGTTCCAGCAGTGACGACGGCAGTGCCTGGCCGGGCTATGCGGAGGGTAAGCTCAGTGCCTTCTCGCACTCACTCGCCAGCCTACACCAGCAGTATGTCCCCCTCCCGCGGCTCCCTGCGTACCTCAGTTGGCAGTGCCTACGGCTCCCCCATTGTAACTGAACCCAAACCCCTCTCCAGCATCTTCTCTACAACCTTGCCCTCTGCCCAGCGCACCAGTTCCTCCGGCGGTGGTGGCAGCAGCTCACCCTACTCCACGCAGAAAAACTCCCCTGCGGCACTGCGACGGATGGGCTCCACAAACTCGCGATCTGGCAGCGCCAGCCGTACCACCTCACCCTATCAGGTCACTGCGGGATCGTCATCAGGACGCATGGGCTCGCCTCTGACGATGGCGGACGGCATCAGCTCTCCTCTGACCAAGCAGCCGAGTCACTCGTCGTCTCCAGTAAGGGCTAGTATGACCGCTGTGCCCCAGCACTACAGCTCCACTTTGCCCCGCTCCGTGCTCCACAACACCGACCCCTACGGACCCCAGAGTTACGACATTTATGAGAGAATGACGCGACCTGACAGCCTCACAGGTGCTCAGATGCACACACACACACACACACACACACACACACTGCCGTGTATCAGTTCAACAGCCTGTTCTCACCCACTTTGACTCTCAGATCAAATAACTATTTTTGAAAATGTCTGTATAACAGTAGTTAGTTGCAGCATTTTATATAAAAATATCTTAATTTTGCCTCAGTATCCCTTCCGATTTCTTGCATATAGTTGTGTAAGTGACTGTGTGTTACATGTTTGTGTGTTTGTGTTGGTGTGGGAGTGGTGTGTGGGTCAAGGCCAAACTCTCATGTGGACTCACACATTGGTCCCTGACCACTGGAGGAACACAGGGTTGAAATGTTAATATTTATTGGAGTCAACCCTCTAACATTGACAAAAGGGCTTATGTTGATTTTTTTGATAACTTAAAAATAAAACATGCAAGAAATTTTTATTTCAAGCCGCGAATGTAAGATGTTATCATTAGTTAAAGTTTGTATTACTTTTAAAGCCTTAAATGGAAACACTGATATGTTGAAAAGTAATAATCACTTTATAAAATGGACATTTTTTGTATCCTATCATGTAAAACGTGAGTAGTTTAATGTTGGCGTCGCATATGTCCTTTTTATAAGCTTCGTACATTTACGCATTTTGTTGGCTTGTCGTTGACTCTGTCCTGTAGAGTCGGCTGAGTTTCACTGAATATTTTTCCCCCCGTTATTCACGGGCTGCCTGCAGAGGCCTCACAGTTTGAAAACTGTTGTTTATAAAGCTTTAGTTTGCTGGTTCAATATGTGATAAACTGTTTATTTAAAAGGTGGCGTACCTTTGTGGTGAAATAATGGAGAAGGTAAAAGGAAAGATTCCCACACATAATGGAGCTCCTTCCAAATCCATTATTTTCATGAGTGGATTATCAAGGCTATTTCGTGGGCGCTCACTAGGGGTGGGAGTCGAGAACCGGTTCCAGTGGAGAACCGATAACAAATTGAAATTGGAATTGGTATCGTATGCCTCCAAGCGGATCAGTTCCTCTTATCAATGCCCAGGCATGTGATGCTGAAATGAAAAAGGCAGAA
>JAPZDX010000005.1:13841150-13851208 GCA_029783625.1 Naso annulatus | reverse complement strand
CTGTCCTCATGTCTGTTTTAAATAATGCATTTTTGAATACAGAAATCTTGATCTTGTCTTTCCTGGGCATTTGGTTGAGGATTTCTTAGTAGATATAACTAATAACCAGTAGCCTGTAAGCTGTCATTTCACTTACAAGTGAATATTGGGTAAATATTATGGTTAATCTTTGTGAAGACTTAATAACATGTCACTTATTGTATGCTCTCTCTCATACAAGGATAAATTCCAAAAAAACTATCTTGTATTTCTACCAGACATCCTTGAGTTAGGACAATAACAGCATAATCATGATCTTTGACCACCTGTGCCTCTTGCAGTCTTGTCTCATAGCTGTTTGTTAAATTGGCAAGAATGTGTCTGTGTTTGTGGGGAAAGATATCACACTGTCCTAGTATTAATGGTTCTACATTGTGGTTTACAGGATCTACACTCTTGGTTTTTATACATTTTAATCACTATGTCATTTTAAAAATCAGTAATACAAATAAAGTAGTTGTAAGATGTGTTTGGCTATAATCCTAGTGATGTTCAGGGCTTAATTTCCCCACCTTGGATAAAAATGACTAATAGGAACATACCACAAGACAAAAAGTGATGGCTGAAGAGCTAGTGTCTCATTCTCAAAGTGTGGATTGCCTGTGTGTGTCCGGTGGCTGTGATTTGGGAGCGGGGTATGGAAGGAATTTGTCATGTTGGCTTTTGGAGTTTCAAGAGGGCGTTTCTCATTTCCTTTGGGTTAACCTGGGTGATGTTTATTGTTACTGTGAGGATGAGCAGCCAGCTCCCACACAGCAGTCAGCAGTTCCGCTGAGGCTAATGTACCACGCTGTTCGATACTGAATCAGGCTATTTTACATAGATACTGGTAGACACAGTCCTCAGATTGTTTCTCACTGTGTCACTCCTGGTATTAACCTTGCTGCCGTGTTATTTGATATTAGCATAAGTGCCCAAGGACCACATTCAGACAACTGTGCATTTCTCCATCTCCAGAAGTGCTGCTCTTTACTTATCCTGGCATCTAATCTCCATTAATATATCAATATTTAACTCAAAATTGACCTAAAATAAAGTTGAACAATTCTAATTTACTAGTTGTTTATTCCCCTCTTCCCTGAAAGTATTAATTCTTCTATTCCAATTGCAAAAATTTTCTGTAAATCAGATGTTAACGATCAGTGTATGATCAACTGGGGCATCCCTAACATGTGCTAGTGTTTTAGTTGCCTGCACACTTGTTCAACTGGACCCACTGTGTGTAATTTTGTTGTGACAATAGCATGATATATTGTAACATGTCTAACATAATGTTTTGAATAATGTCTATATTTGTCCTATATATAATATGGACATACTGTATGCCTGAGTGAAAGCAGTGTTGAATTACGAAAGAATATTTTCATTTATTTCACATGATCAAGGACGGGAATGAAATTAATCAGTCAGTAAAAAAGATCATCTTTGGTAAGAACAAGTGCTGGAGGAAATAGTTTGCAACTACAGCAGGCACATAGAAAAGATTGGGTCCTGAGCGGTTCAGCTGCACCAGTTGCTGAATCCACCAATTTTGCACCAATTTTCAGGTGATTGTTGGTACTGCTAAAAAATTAACATCAGTAGCTAATTATAAAAAGCAGTGCATGTAGGCGGGTATTTCTAACTGCCTACCATCCGTGCAATTGATTAGATTTAAACTGACTGAGCAGACACTGAAGCATAGTCTTTATACAGCCCTCACGCCAAGTTCAGATGTCACTTGGCAAGATACTTGACTTTTTGGATGGGTTTTTGGGAGACCAGCGGCTGCTAGAATAAGTCAAGATCATGTTTACACTGAAAGCACCTGACCTCTCTGAACTCAAACTCTCGCCAAACTCTCTTGAGTTAGACACTTGATATTTTTCTAGACCTAGAATTGCATTATTTTGCTTCTCAGGGTGAATGTTAGAGGAATCATGAATATTTAGCACCTTAAAAATAACCAGAAGATAAAGTTCCAGAAGATACAGGTCAAAATTTGTACTGTAGGCTTGGAGAATATGATGGACTTGCTTCCTCCGTGCGTGTGTTTTTTTTTTCTTTGGGTTCTTAAAAACAAAACACAAATACAGTATGGTAATCATGTGCTATGTTGAAACTGAATTCATATCTTGATTTGGCTTTTGGCTTGACTGAGTAAACTTCATAAAAAGTGAAAAAATTTTGACCAGTCTTGGCTGATTTACGATGCAGAGGCTCATCAGGAATTTGCTCCCTACACCTCCACATCCCATAACTGATTCAGTGGAGGCCGTGCCTCGCAGTGTGTCATCTGTCACCATCAAGGATAAAAAAGGGCAGATCGATAGCCTCTCTCACAGCAGCAGTAAGAGGACCTAGATATTTAAAGCCTTGCTTCTGGGGTTGGGAACTTGGTGCAAGGACTGTATGTTTTGTTTGTAAAAGGCATACCCTTATTTGGTTATTCGGTTGAAACTATTCTGTTCTCCTCATTGGAAAGATTGCTCTGATGCTATTAATACTGTACTATACCCTGCGGCTACCTATAATGTGTTTAGAGGGTTAGAAACCAAAAATCCCACACAATTAACTGTTGTAGCAGCCACTGTGTTTAGTTAAGAAGGTTTTTATACCATTGTCCAACTACATAAGACTATAAATAACTCCAAAGTAAACAAGCACATCCAGGCAACTCCAGGCTGTACCTTGAGTTCATGTTAAACCGTTTAACTCTGAGGATTCAAAATACACACTAGCTCGGGAAAAACCATGTAAAGCAGTTGCAAACACCCAAGTTCAGTCATAGCATCAATTGCGTGTGGAATTCAGGGCATCTGACACTGTTTTCCTTGCATAACAACATAGCAGAATTTGTCCCTTT
This sequence comes from Naso annulatus, assembly GCA_029783625.1. Taxonomy (NCBI): domain Eukaryota; kingdom Metazoa; phylum Chordata; class Actinopteri; order Acanthuriformes; family Acanthuridae; genus Naso; species Naso annulatus. The sequence continues at coordinate 13,848,324 of JAPZDX010000005.1, read as the reverse complement.
CTGTTCAAATATTAGAGCATTCTTTCCATGTGCCCCTCCATTGACCTGCAGGACTGGGAGTGTTGTGGGAAAAATCCAAGGCGGGTCCCACCTACGCATTATAAAATGCAGATACACTTATGGGCCATTGATATGGAGGACACTTAATTTAAAAAAAAAAAATTGGTTGATTCTGTTTTTTAAAAAAGACTTGCATTTGTACAGATTTGAAGTAGTTTTCTAATTTGCAGGTGTGCTCTGTGCTCCTCAGTCCTACGATTAGAAGTAGATGTTTTTTTGTGTTGCTGGATGCATTTGAGCATTTCTGTTGTCTAGTTGTAGCTGTGACGAATGACTGTTTTCTCTTTTTTGGTTTACTCTTCCCCAGGGACTCTAAAAAGAGGATTCCAAGGATCTTGCCATGTTCAAGGCAGTGCTGAAGAAGAACAGAGATGGAGGCAAGGGGAGCAAGAAAGATTCAGGTATGTGGAAGATGAGGAGTAAAAACAGGAAAATAGGTTCCAGGGAACAAAGACTCAGGTAGTAGTAGTTTTTTTTTCTGACTCTGGAAACCTTCTAAAGTGTGAGTTCAAAAAGCTAAAGTAAACTAAAGAGAAAGTTGAGATGAAAGCACAAAAGCTATGCTTAATCTGAAGTTTGCACTTTGCAAACATACTGTCATATAAGCCATTATTTGCAGCAATTGCTTGAATATATACAGTTTATAATATGGCCAGTAATTTCGCCTTGCTGCCTCTCTGTGAAACATTTTCTTTGAAGAGCACTGTGGGATTGACACAATATGTTAAAACCCCTTGGTAACAGCTGGAGAAGATCTTTGCACACAAAGCTCAAATTAAAACATTATGAATGAAGTTAATTGTTGACTTAAAACAAAAGAAACAAACAGTGCTATACAGCTGAAGACACTGGAGTATACAGTATCCATGCAGGAAGTGTGACTAAGTGGTGTTGTTGTTGGTGGTGAGCAGCTTAAAAAGAAATCCCTTCAGTGCTTTGTTTATGCAAAGTTATAAGCACTGTCTCTGTAACGCAAATAGAGCATTACTTAAGCATCTGGCACACTGCTTATATGAGACATTGATTAGCCATTTTTAATGTGTAGCTTTAAACAGCAGTTAGTCACAACAGGACCAAAATGCAACACTTCAAGTAAGACTCTCATTTACCTGTACCATCTATACAGGAGTGGTGCAGAGAAAATTAGAACTGTGTAGACTTGCACTAACTATGCTATTAAGTGTGCAGCCCAGGACTGGCCCACTGTGTCTCAAAAGTCTTCCAGTATTCCTTAAATAATTGGTGCATCTTTAATCTTTCATCTTTCCCTGATTTTAATTTGGACTGAAGAGACAACCCTGCCATTGTCTCATAACAGATGTTTTCTTTACCTTTAGAGGTCTGTAGTATTTTCCAACATGACTAAACATGAGTCACACTCAGCAATACATTGTTGACTTGTCTTTTGTTCATACATCGGCCCCCCTCTTATGCTTATACCGCATCTACCAGCCTAGACTTGATTTACCACCTCAGGAGTGGTTTTCGCTGGTAGCCTGGTAGTTCAAACAGTCGCTGTGTACAAAAGATGCGTCTCATAATTTTCAGTCTTTCAGTCTTCATCTGACGTGACCGTTTCATTTAACGGTCAATGCTAAAATCAAAGATAAAAGAGGCTGAGTTGTTGTACATCAGTCACCTCAAGTGCTCTCCAGTACAGTATTATATTCTATAGAGTTGTTGCAACCTGTCTCGAGTGTGTGAGTCACTAAGATAACACAGCTCACCTGTTATCCAGACATTCATGCACACACACACACACCTCCACAAACACACATGTCAGACATGTTAGTTCTTCAAAGTCAGTTGATAACGTTGCTTCATTTTTTGAACCTTTCACACATAAATTTTGGCCGTATGTTATACGTTACTCCTTTCAAAACAGAAGGTTCTGTGTACGTGAGGGCTGAGAGCCGCAGAGTTTTATGGCGGGATACAGCTCTTTTATTTCAGCCTTGCTTTCCCAGTTGGACCCCATTCATCAAGCCAAAGGAGCTGTGTCTCCCTTTCTCATGCGGGAACAATAAAATGTCCCCTATACTATCTGTTGTTTAGGGCTCTTAAGACAGATGAGAGGTCACAGAGTTACAACACTCAGCGGTTGTCACTTTGCCCACCGTTTTTCTCTACATGGGGCACAAACCTCTACAGCATATCTCTTTCTTTTCCTTTTTTTTTTTTTTAGGCTGAGAGAGTTTTTTGAGTAGCACTCTCAAAAAAATCTGCGTTATTTCTCGTGACCTTATTGGCAAAACACCTGTAATTGTCTGCAGTAAATAAGAGCGTTTCTTAAGACGTCTTAAGATTCGGATAAGTTACACATCTATATCATTAACAGCTGCTTTAGGTTGTATTTCTTCTAATATCTAGTATTTTATTTCAAGTGTTAAATGGCATATCGTATCACCTTGTGTTTACTTGTCTGCGTCCTTGAAGTGGCTGTTTTGTTTGTAAAACTCAGGTGCTTCCTGGGATCTGATACAAGCTTTGTAATACAAAAACCCTCATGGGGAAAAGCTGTGTTAATCAACTTGGGTACCCTTAAGTATAGTTAATAGTCCCCGTGACAAGATGGTACCATATTGCACATAAAATATTCACAGCACCTTCTGCAAGACTTCAAGAGAGATTAAAGTTTTTCCCCAAGTGATTTAGGAAAGAAAGTAGTTTGGAAATTAAATGTCTGGTGCTTTGTTTTGCCATCCACTTTATTAAATCTGTGTCTGTCTTTCTGCTATTTAAATTGGTTTATTGTCATGGATTTGGTTGATTTGGTTGATACAGCATCAGTGTTATGTGTGAGATTTTTTTTTTTTTCAGCACTGGGGTAATGTCTTCCTGTGTATTAAATGACAACTGCAATTATTTTTGTTTTTTATTACAAGCTAGTTGGGTAAGGTTAGTATTTTTGTCCTTAATGGATTTCATTTTTTGCAGATAAATGATAATCATACCCCACTGTTTCTCACAGTCCTGCACTTAGTAGGTGGGACTGTGCAAACTTTCCTTCCTTCAGAGAGATGGAAAGTTCAGAAGGACAAAGTTCCTGTAAAATCTGCTCAGTGACACATAATGGAAATCAGCGGCAGGAAAGACCTTGATAATGGTATATTTGCAAGATAGCTCAGCATATGTTGCTCATGACATGGTGGCTATGAACTGGACGCAGCTTTAAAGCAGGCAGGGAAACTTGGCCCCTATGCCAGATACCACTACAGTCATTAGCTCTCCTTTGGGATCTCCATGTTGCCAAGCCCACAAAAACACACAGTTTGCTAATTTAGTCTTTCCATCATGTGCCCCTCCTGGATCCTTCCTCCTCCTCCTCCTCCTCACTTGCTTGCCTCTTCAAGACTCAGTCAGCAAGGAATCTGTTTGGAATAGGCCTTTTTAAAGCCTTTTAAGTACTCTTTTTTTTTATGGTCTGCCAATCCGGAAGTGGGATGCTAGTTTGCTGTGGTTCGTTGCCTTTGATGCCAACATTTTCTGAGAGAGGTTACTTGGCAAAGGCCTCGCTAGAGTTAATAGATTTTGGACTTTGAGGCACAAGAAGATGATTATATTGTTAAGAATCAAACAGGTTTTTAATTGGTGTTCTCCTTGAGCACACAGGCCCCTCAGATTTTACTGCAACTCTTACCTACGACTTCCTATAAATTCACAGCAGTGCTTGGTTTGAATTTCACTGCAAAACAAATTGCTCGTCGGTAGAAACAGTGTCTTGCCATGAAGCAAGTTTGTGTGAACCTTTCTCACCATATTGCCCTCTAGAATGCAAACATTCTTTAGCAACAGTTTTCTGAAGTAACAGTAGTAAACCAATAGCAATTATAGGCAAGGGTTGTCTCATGCATGGCAGTGATTCATCTTGGGTGCAGCCACAAAATCTAGCCGAGGTTACAAATTCCTCTTAATTTGTCGATTTTGCCTGCTGAATTCTTTCGTGTTAAGTCTAACATGAAAGCACATGCAGACAGGGCATTCAGGCAGTTGCATTCACGGAGTCCACGGTGCAGATAATTAAGTCACATGTCCTTAAATGGTTCTATTTACCAGCCCATTGACGTAAATTGGAGAGAATATTGGGCTGAATTTGATTATGGGTAAATCAGTTGGTGCATCTCGAGTCTGTAGTTCTGTTTCTTTTGGGAGTTGATGTTTTATTGGTGCAAATGAAGTGAAGCTAAGCTCTAAGCCATGCCAATCCTTTTGGTGAACTTGAAACACGTGAGGACAAGTCTGCATTTCTCCACCAAGATTTAATTCTCTCTTTGGTGAAAGTGGTCTGCTGGCTGATTCAATTTATAGCCCCGCTTTCTTGAATAAAGAGAACTGCTTCCTGCTCTCCTGCTGGGAGCATTTTCAGTCCGTATCTCTAGGTGATGTGATCCGTAGAAACAGTTTTGACTCAGCTTTAATTGCCGAGTGTGACTGTGTGTGTGTTGAGTAATGCCTCTGAAGGCCCTCCAGTGTGGGCTTACCACTTGATGAGCTTGGCTCCTTGAGGCAGCTGCCAGACAGTTGTCTGTCTGTTGTGGGTGATGCAGTGTTAATCACACTAGCATGCATTGCCGTGCACTCTTTGAGGATGATAACAGTTTCAGCTGTTTATTCCTCCTGCACAACCTCCCCCGAAACACAAACACACGCACACATGCACACACACACCCATCACCAGTTGGCAAGGCTTTTCTTACATTTTTTTGGCAGTTCAGAGACAGATGCAACTCGTGCACCTGACTAAACGGGAAGCAGCAGTCCTGTAGCTGACCTGCCAAAACGGAAAAAGTGGCTGACGCTGCTGCCCTGCTTTGACTGATACTGTCCAAGTAGCAAATCAACTGCTACAGTTATTTGCTGGTGTGGCATGCTGACAGCGATGACATAAGTTATCGACGCTTTTATAAAAACACTGAACAAAATCCCTCTTAAAAAGTGGTGTGTTTGTGTTCTTTTCAAATGCAGCATGACTTGCAGTTGAACAGTGAACATGTGGCCACTTAAGTCTTATCATTAAGGTCTCTCAGCAGGTGTGGTTTTTATCCTCACACAACAAATATAATGACAAGTAACCGTGGATAAGCAGACTTAGAAAAAAAGCACAGTGTGATGTTGGTTTGATGCCTTTCAAAATTTTTGACTTTGTAAGTCATTTTAAAGAAGCAATTCCTGATGAGGAGCATCCTCATTTAGATTTCAGGATGATAAAGTGAAAGAAAATGAGGATGCTTCCATACACAAACTAATGCGTCTGTGTGTCTGTGTGTGTGTGTGTGTGTTAGAGAGAGGGAGAGAGACCATTAAACACTGCAATCTGTTGCCTCAGCTGTGGTGGCGACCAGTACATGCTGTCTCTGCAGTTTCTGTGTGTTCCTCGGATGTTTTGACATGAAACAGCGATTTGTTGCCAAGGGTCGCTTAACAGCAAATTGGTTACAAGACGGGATTTGGTTTTGACTGTAGGATTTCGTATGGTTTCCTGAAATTTGAATCACCACGGTGAAGATAGTTAGTAGATTAACCCTTCATGTGAAATTTCCCTCAGGGCGTAGACTCAATAGCCCTGCAATAAACACTTGCTTTGTCAAGCTTAAAATGCTCAGGTTTTGTTGAGCTTGCCAGTAAGGTGTTAATAAAGCTAATAATGTATTTAAAGCAGTAGTTCCAGGTGTTGTGTTTTTGTTTGTTGTGGTTTAGTTGGGTTTAAAAAGCAGGTGACAATGCAGAGATTGCCAACCTGTTGTCTGTAATCTCCCTTCTGTCGTTTTTCAAAAAATATTCCCTCTCTTTGGTGATAAAAGTTCACCTTTGCATCTGACTTTGTAGAGATTCTTTCACAGTTGTCTGTGTCTTTTCTCTTTAAAGTGTCCTCAGGGGTTTAACATGAGGAATTTTTACGGTTATGGGAAGACTTCACTCAATAAACAATAACCACAGGTGGTTGGGCAGTTATTTGTCCAAACAAAAAGAGCCTCTGATAGACAGGTTTTTGTTTGTTTGTTTGTTTGTTTTTGTTTTTTGGTTTCAACAAAACCTTTTTATTGGTTACTGGACAAAAATATAAATTAGGTTCATGAAATTTGTCTAAGAAAAAATGCTCTTTCATGGGGCCACTGTTTTTTTCCCCCCACAAACCTTTGTTGCCCAGTGATAATATAGCTGTCTCTTTTTTGCTATCAGTGATGAAAATATTTTCCTTTTTGTTCAGATGTGAGTCAAAATTAACCACAGGCTATTCTTTGATGAGAGCAGCATTATTGTTATTATTTTTTCCCTGCTTCTAAGGCAGCAGCCTGCTAGAGTTTGGTCTGTGTCGTTGTGTGTCTTTCAGTACGTATTATCTAAATTTAATATTCTTTTCACAGATTCTACATTGTACAGTATAGTAAGGTTTGTTTTGGCAGTATAATAATGTGGCTTTGCATGTTCTTCCCGTTCTTTTCTGTTTTTATCACTTGGAGGTTTTTTTTTTATTTTGCTGGATTGCTGCCCTCGATGCTGGACCCGGATCTGACCAGGACTTGGTTCTTATTTGACATGCCAGATCCGAACCTGGCCGGGACACGCAGACCCGACCTGCACCAATATCACAGCTGATGGCCATTAACAAGTTAATGTGAATTTACAAGTTAAATCAAAACCTTTTCTTACCTGTATTGTTAGTCTTCTTCTGTATCTGGCTGTGACACGTATAATCTGTCCTTCTTGTTAAAGATCCATTCATCAGGTTGTCTGTTGACGTTATTCCTCTTCCTTATTGTCATTAGAAACAATGTTAGCATGCAGGTTAACAGCTAATCCACTCAGTGACGGCGTTTCATCTTAAAAATCTGCTTTCTGTCACGATGACGGATGACAAACGCGACTCGTTTAGATTCAGCTGTGCAGTCTGAAGCATCTAACATAACAAATATAGCTTAGATTGTGTGCCCTTTTGAAAAATATGATTCAGGACTGTTTACGTTAGCATTGCTAACTTGCTATCACTCTGGACTTTCAACTCCAACCCTTCACCTCTCAGAAGCAATAATGTTGCAATAAAAAAATTAGCGCTAGTGGCGGGTCTTGATGGATCAGACATTTCAATGCCAGAGATCCGAGGCTCAGGGCAAAC
>JAPZDX010000005.1:13806347-13819620 GCA_029783625.1 Naso annulatus | reverse complement strand
CGTTCAATGTTACGTGTGATAGGAGGTGGTTAGCTTATCAAGCCAGTGTACAGTCATGACAGTGTGCTTTTTGTTTCTAAGTAGCAAAGTTTTAAGATGTTATCACAGCAGAGCACACAAAACAACACAGAAAGTCATTTGGTGAAACAGTTAAGGATCACTTCACGGATTTGTGTGTTTTCACTAAGCTTGTTTTAGTCATCTGAGTCATCTCCAGCATGTACAACTTCAAGGACAGAAGAAAATTATTTCTCAAGATTAAAAATTATTATAATTCCTAATACTTGTAATAGAATTTCTACAGTTTTCCTCATATATATATATATATATTTGCTAAATTATTGTTTTAATCTTTATAATTTATAAAATCAGGCAATATCCTGTATAAATACAGTGTTGATCCACTTGCAATCTTCATCTTCTTTCATTATTATGTGATGACTGCAATTGATTTTGCAGTTCTGTCAGCATGATAGGAACTCTGTTCAAAGCCAGTTTTAGCCTCTCCTGAATCAACTCATGAGTATTGACAGTAACCAGACAACCTTGGGGGAATATTGATGCCTCTGAGAGCTGAGCCTGTAAAGAGACCTCGAAATGCTGCAGGAACCCTTTGAAAAGTTCCTCTGATGAGCACCCTGTGAAAAGTTCTATCCAGTTCTCCACTTCACTGCACTTAACTACACTCCACCTGTGGCTGCTTATCGCATGCAGTCCCCTTTTTCATCTGCAGTGAAATCCCGATTCGCCTACTGCCTTAGAGACCGACGCTGAATGTACTATCATTGCTTCTTTTTGCTAGATTCAGGATGCTAACGTGATGTTGTGGTGCATCATATTAGACAGTAAAAGAGGAATAGGAAATATCTTCGCTTGCTTACCTAACATCGCTTGAGTTATGTGCACGGTGGAGACTAAAATACAATTTACATGTGTGTGAATACTTATGACTAGTAAACATGTAGTGTTTAAAGAAAGTAACCAATGCTCTTACTGTGGTACGGTGCAGTGCAGAAATTGAATGGATTAAGATAAAATAATGGCAATATGTCAGGCTGTGAATAAGACATGAATCATGAATTAGCATTGAAGTTCACAATGCACCATGCTTGTGCTACCTTCTAAGCTATTTTGCATCCATAACGACAAAAAAAGATTAAAAACTTGGTACATCTATTAATGAGACCAGTTATATCTCACGCTCATTCATTGTCTCAGACATTGTTTTTGTGCCTGAATATATTATTTTTCACCTCTGAGTTGGAGAATGACATTTTGGATCATAACGAGGGCTGTTGTGAGACTGCTCTCTTTCTCATCGCCGCACAAAGGGGAAACACTGTCTCATTGAAAAAGTTGAAATGTGAAGAAGTCAGAGTCCATCTTGAAGAATGCTGGGAAAACTCCTTGATCACTTCCTAACAGTGAACAGTCCTCTCTTTCACTGGCATTGACAGTGTGAGTTGTTGCTTTTGGTGTGTGTGTATGTGTGTGTGTATGTGTGTGAGCATGTGTGTGAGCATGTGCCTGCTGATTGATAGCTCGCTGGTCATGGAGTCCTGAATCTCACAGTGAATACTGGTTGGTTAAGAGTCCTCTGCAGTCACAGCTCGCATGGCTGCTTTACCCCAGAGATATTCTTCTCTCAGTTTTATTCCCTTAACCCATCTGCTCTCCTACCTTGTGTTTGCTTGCTTTGCTTTCCATATATTTTACATGTGAATTTACATAGATACACATTTACACATATATTGCTTTACATGCCATCTTTTTTCAGTGTCATCTATTTCTATAGGCACTTGTCTAAGCTGTCATGCCCTCTTTCTCCATGAATTTGTTTCTTTGTGAGAATTTGTTAGATATTTTATGTATTGCAGTTACACACAATAAGTGCAAGTTTTTGTTGGATGACTTCATCCCTTTATAGCAATACAAGTTTGTCAGAAGACCATTAAAGAAGCCTTTGTGTAGTATGTGACAGATTTTTTAATTCCGTAGAGGAGAAGTCTAGCAGCATGCACATCCAAAAGTAGTTGAATAATAGGTGCAAGACAGAATCAAGTCATGTCTGAAGAAGGGCTTGGGCTCAAAACTTCACAGTGGAGGTGATAAATGTTCATGGGATCATAATCTAGTGTGCAGATTCTATTTCTAGATTTTTTTTTAAGCCCCCTAAACCATCCGTGGACTGGTAGCAAGGTGCAACCTGCTACACTGGAGTTTTGAGGATGACACAACTTCATTCACAGCAACACAATCCAAAAACATGTTCTAGCTAAAGTCATAAACATAGACTCAAAAACATCAGGGATGCCACGTATGATACATATTAATTAGTGGTGAGGAATAAAAATTGTTTCTTAGATTCATTGCAGTTTGGACAGGCACAATTCCGAATTGGTTCAAAAATGTCCAACAATCGATAATCAAAATTTTAAATAACATAATATGGACCGAACGAAAAAAGGCGGGAAACGGAATAGCAGCATGCTGCGCACCTGGACAGTTTACGGGGAGCACATCAATAAACAAGAAAGACATATGGCTGACCGCGAGATCCCTTTGGCTTTTACAAAGTTGACGGGAAGTAAACTAGACAAGAGCCATGCTATAAGTGATCAAGATGCATCTTAACTGTAGGCCCATAAATCCTAATTGAATCAAATCGTTATGTGCCCAGAGATTCCAACCCCTAAAATTAAGTGAGCATATTTTACAGCTGATTAGTAATCTTTATCATAGATATCAGTAGAATCAAAATTACAGCAAAAATATATCCAACATGGATTCAGGCAGATCAGGAGGTTTTTTGTTTTGGTGTTGCAAATCTAAAAACTACTCTCAACCACTTCAGGCTCAACTTCTGAATCAGTCTGGCTTTCCTTGCTCTAATGAGCTCTTGCCTGCTTTTTGAAGACTATCAGGATGAAATATTTCTCCTTTGACTTCACTCTGCATCAGATATGTTCAGAATTCTGACATTGGATTCATTTTAATGTGGTCTTAATAAAATTTTGGAAATGAATTGCAGTGATCAGTTACCCTGCATATATTACGAATAATTGTCTATCAATTAATGTGCATGTCACTAGATTTACATGAAAGTCAAAGCATATCTCATTTCTGCCTGCCTCTCTGTCGTTGTCCTTCAAGGGTCACACGTCTGACACTTCCATTTCTTCGACCTTTTCATGCCTGTTATAAACTGCAATTGCTTATTCGTCAGTGCTTCCATCTAAAAGGGCAGCGCGGTAATGACACCCTGTTAAATCTTGAGATGAGATTTTGAATGGAAAAGAACCCCCTGTGTGCTTTGTCTGTCATGTGCCGATGCTCAGACATCAAGAGTCTTGCTGAAGGACCTTGCATCGCCGACTCTAGATGTGGCCCAAAATTATGCTTGATAGCCAGCCACATGTTTGTCATTTTGTGTGCGGATCCTGTGTTTCCCTGCTCTACTTTGTGCAAACTGAATCTGAACTTGACCGTATGGTTTAGATTACATTAAACTATGCCCCCTGTTGTTTTTAAATAAAATACATTTAAAGGAACATATCTGGCAGTGTGTTTTCGGTCCTGGATATTTACCCAAACTAAGCGTGTCTCACACAGCCCTCTATGTCTCAGTAGTCCCTCTCTAATTGGAGCCGTGTGACTCCTGGGTAAAAGGTTGTGCCTGACCATCCACAAATGAATGGGGGGTTTTCAGGAGCGAAGACTCTTGACTTTGTCTGCCAAATAACTGGCTGACTTTGATTGCTTTTACAGACGCTTCACTGGATCAGTCCACTTGAAGCTTAGACCTTATCTGTGCACGCTTATTTAATATTCAGATTATAGTGCTTTTAACTATGCCATAAGCTTTTGCTTTGAGTTCTGTGACTGGTTTTATGTCATGACTTATTGTACCAAGCAAGAGAACACCCTGTTAATGAAGACAGAAGCTCTTCCCGTGCATTCTTCCTCCCTATGTATTTCAAACCGCATATCCATAGATGGCACTGTGCATCAAGCTGACTTTGACTCTCATGCTTGGTTTGTTGCAGTGACACTTCCAGATCATTTCCTCTCACATGGCTGCTGCTGTAACCCCCCCCCACCCCCACCCCCAACCTCCACTGCACTGTTAGTATCTGTGGCTAAGATTGCAGCCTTGGTTTAAAAAAAATGTTCCATCTGATTAAGAGGATTTTTTTCCTTGCGGTGGGAGTAACTGGTGATCGAATGTGGTAATAGGAAATGGCTATCTCTGCTTTCCCATCTAATCTGTATGTTATGACTGGGGTTACACATACAGTCATCTGATAACAAGAGTCTGGAGGAGGAGGAGGAGGTTTTGGGTAGGGTTACAGTAGGTCGAAGTTGGAGTAGAAATGGAGGAGCGGTGCAAGGGGAGGCATGTTGTTGCTGTTCTCTCTGGATTTATGGATCTAAATTATACAGTCTCTTCCTGTTTTCAGATTATTTTCTGCCGTTTCATTACTGCTTTTGTGTCTGGGCTGAAAGTATTTCATCTTTCCACATGAAATTGCAGGATGGAAGTAGATGACTTGGAAGTGTGCACAGCTAGTTGCTTGGGAGATGTTTGTTTCTTCGCTTGGTATTTAGTCTAGTGTCTGTATTGCCTGCGTGTATAAACAATTATATTACCACTCTTAGGAGAGATTAGTAGGCCCACTTAAAGAGAGACCTCATTTGTGTCTTTTAGGACAGATTAAAAGGCTTTTTTTTTTACTGTTTTTTGCACACACAGAGATGGAAATGTCCTAAAAGAAGCTTCGTCTTTAGTTGGGTGAGTATGTCAGTGGTTTATCTTACAGTTCGGCAGAGACACAGTGAGCAAGCGTTCTTTGTGGAGCTGTGGGATTTTCTAATTCTGTCATGGTGTGAGCAGAGGGAACCGAGCCACAAGCTAACCTCAGCTCCTCTCTAAAGACAAGACAGTTCTCAGAGCGCTATACCGCTGTCCCAGATACATCTTTTGACTTATTTCAGGACACCTGGACTTAAATAAACCATGAAGTTTTACTTTGATTGGACTGCTCGCTGGTCAACATGCAAGAAAACTGCGAGTTTGTGTTTGAATGCTCATTTTTAAAGTTCACGAGGAGGCTAATTGTGGTGGTTTCCTGCTGTAGTTTACATTCCTCGAGCTGTCTAGCTGTGTTTTACTGGGAGTCTCCAGCCATGCAGACAATATTCTGGGTTGTCTGACAGACCAGAGCTGCTATCTGCGCAGGGAGCTGTCTCAGAGAGTGTGTGCGCGAGTGTGTGCGTAAAAGTGAGTTTATGTGAGCTACAGAGTGCAGCCAAGCCTGTCCAACTAAGATACTACCGCCTCTCATCTTCTCTAGTCCCATCTGGAACACGTTAATCCAGCGAGAACTCTCTCTCTCTCTCTCCCTCTTTCTCTCTCATTCTCTCCTCTTTTGCATTCCCCTCTCTCACTCCGTCTGACACACGCTCTCCGTCTCTCATTCTCCCTGTATCTTTGGTTCATGCTAGCAGGTCCGATCAGGAAGCCCAAATATGTGGAGAGTCCTCGTGTTCCATCTGATGCCATCGTTTCAGCGCTGAGGAAGGTGACCGATAACAAGGACTCCTCGCACAATGGTGAGTTTTGCTTTTTTCATTTACTTGTGTGTCTGCGTGTGTTTTTTGAGAGGTAGAAACAGTTTGACTAATACTTGTCAGCAGGAATTCAGAACTTTACTCTCTTACTTCCAATCTTCATACCTGTACGCATGCTTTTTTTTTGGGGTTTGTTTTGTTATGAAGATGTTTTTGTTGTGTCTGTGCGTCAAGGGTAGGTTTTTGTTTTTTAAGGGTGGCATCAGTTTTGGCATGGGTGGTACGTGTAAGCACCAGTGCATTTCAGCAGTGTTCCTTTATGTTATCACTTATACAAACACCATAGTTGTGTGTTTATTTTGAGTGTGTGTTTGTGTCTGTGTAAGTGTGCACAGAGGAGTCAGTTTTCCACTGTGCAGGGATATGTTGTGTGACCGCAGCACTGGATTTGTTTCATGGAAATATAAAGAGGACAAGATCTTGTATTTGTCAGTTATCGGACATGGACGTGTGTTTTCTTGCTTTTTCATGTATGTGTGAGGTGTGCCTTTAGGCTTATTACTGCCTATTCTCTCCTGTTTTGGGCGTCGTGTGTTTGTGTGTGTGGGGAGGTAATGTTCCACTAAATGCTCTGTTTTGATTTCCAACAGAGCAAGGCCGGCTCAAATTCCTCCCGTAGACTTAAGTGGAGTTGTACGTTGCGTTATCTTTAGCAAAGGCAACACTGAAAGCGGTGCCCTCTTTGCATATGACTCACATACACAGACAGTAGTAACCCAGCGCAGTCCATTCACTGTTGACTATTGCATACCAAGGCACGAGGGTGTGTCAGACATTCAGCTGGCACAGAGCAGTGTTTTGGCGCAGAGCGGGCTACCAGCAGATAGCGGACGCTAAGTAAATGTTATCTCATGACAGCTGGTGCGCTGGCAATGTTAATGAGACAATTTCATGAGCTGTGTACTCCCAAAAAAGTTTGAAGGGACCCAGTTTGTAGTTTGGAGCAGCAATGTATGGAGCAAACCTTTATAACTGTAATACCAATTTAATTTGTTTAATTATAAGTGTAGATATAAATCTGGTGGTGTTAGCATGAGCAACATCCTACTCGCCTTACTCAACACCTTACTGTTCCACATGCATTTTCCCCCTCTGCAGACACTCCACTTGACAAAATGCACATAAGCATACACATTCACATACCTTTGCTGTCTTAGAAACAATTTTTTCTTAGTTTTCTGCACTCCCTCTTGCTTCCCAACACAGTAAAGAGACAAATAATGCTCAAGGTGAAGGTTTTAGTGTTAACAAAACTCCTTGTGTTGAGAAACAGGCTCGTGTTGAAAGATCTTGTGTAATCAGTGCTGCCTCTTTTTGGCTAAAATTACTCTCCAGGCAATACAACAAGCTAAACTGCCTCACGACGAGAGTGTGACAGAGCTACTGACAAAGCCTCCAGGGATTTTTTTTTTTGCTTCCACAAAATTTAGAAAATCATCCATCTGCTTCTGTTTCAAATACAGAGGGAACAAGAGCACATACTAATGAGTTAAGATTAAAAATTGAATTTTGTGTCCTATTTAAAAGCAGTGGCACAAAAGCCCCCCAAATAATATAACAAAAAACAAATTAGAAAAATAAATAAAAATTTAAAAAAATGAATTCGGCATTTGGTTAGTTGCTCAGTTCACGACAGAGAGAACGGTAACCGATCTGTTCATATAATGACAAAGTAGAAATGGCATTGTCTCCAGGACAGTTGCACCCCGCCTAATTTCAGACATTGTTATTCATAACTGGAACAACAGCAAACACTGGACTCTCCTTGAACAGCTCCAGCCATTTACACAGTTTCTGAGTTTATTTTGTAGCTTCGGTAGTGACTTTAACATGCTCTCAAATATTGACTCAACTCTAACAGACCTGAAGAAATAATCAGTCTGTTTTTAAGGTCAGACATCTGAGCACCTGTGGCCTTCTCTGCTGCCTTTGGAGTTTAATACACAGCTAACAGTTTAATAAAGATCTTTCTCCTTCTCCATACAGCCATAGCTGCAGGTGAAAGAAGTTCATTGCAAAAAAAAATTACAGAAATGGGCCAACTTACCCAACTAATTATGTTTAAGTAGACACTGTGTAAATTCTACACTAATGACTGCTAATTGTTCAAGCCCTGCAGTAGCAGGATTAGGCCTCATGCACAGTTGACTTTGCTTTGAGAGCATCTACACATGCAGGGCTCACCTTTTCTCTCCTATATGGAAGAATTAACACGGGATTTGCCCTGCATTTGCAATAACAATGTCTAGTTAGAGCCAGTGTTGCTGAGTTTAATGTAGGATGTTTCTTGCAGTGCAGTTTACAGTAAATTCAAAATTTAACCGTCATAGTTTAAAGTTGCAGTAGATAACTTCTGCCATTGAGCTAGCAAGCTAAAGTGAGCTGTAGCTGAGACTCATTGGGAAACAACTTTGCTGAGGCCGTTTGCCCCAGCTCGCATTTTATTTCCTTTGTTGTCGCTCTCTCTTTTAATTCCAGTTTGAACTGAGACGAAACGGTTGCAGGGAAAGTTGCAGCTGAGTAAACTGGTCCATCTCGGTTCAAGCTTCAGCTGACTGACTGTGTCGCTTGCAGACACTCTGTTGTTGGTAGATGCAAGTCGGAGCGTAAGGCATGAAAAGCTAATAGGCTCGTACTGATGTCACCTGTTGCTAAGAGGTGCAGCATAGACCAGCCAATCAGGACAGAGAGCACAGAGAGTACATTTTTCTGTGAAACCCTTGTCCTGGTGGCAAAGAAAATATCATGGTAAAAACAGGGCTTATTGGAGACCAATTAAACAGCGAATGGTGTCATTTTTCAACCACTATTATACTTTGTAATCAGGTTATACATCATAATGACAAATTTACGCCACAAAAGTTGTATAGTTTCACTTCAAAATACAGATTCACTTTTGCTGTTACTTTTTCAAGTAACAATTCCTTAAATCTTGCAGTGAAAAGATTAAGTTGCAGTTGCAGTGAAAAGATAAACAAGACAGATGCATGCTCTGATTTGCTCTGAAGCACATTGATTAGATTAGCGAAGAGCAACAGATTTAAGATGTCTCTTCGGCTTCCATTAAGTGAAATCCTGAAGGCTGAGACTTGTGGCATTTTCAGTAGTGTGCTGGTAAAGTGGGCATGCTTGTCATCATGGCATTAGATCTTCAGATTAAATTGTGATGCTTACTGTTGCTCTTTGTGTATGTGGGTATGTGTACGTGTCTGTTTATGTACAGTTTTTTGGTGTTATATTTCACACTTTACATCAACTGGATGAATTTAAATTAATGTTCATTTATCCAGTGTTCTTAATCAATGAAAAGCATCTTTCAGCCTGTGGTGTGTCATACCTTACAGGGTGGGAACAATGCTGGCTTTTTCTTATCTTTTTTTTTTTTTTTTGCCAACTGAGACAGGGTGACATGGTCTTTTGACATTGCAGCTATTGTAACAGGGTCAGCATCTGTCAGCTTGGAATGTTGATGGAAGAATCTGTGTCAGAATGTCCATTGGAAGATTTGCAGCATGAGAACTGCGTGACATTTAGGCCCCAAATAAAGTGACTGGGCGTTTTGTTGGGAGTTGTATTGGAAGATGTCTAAAAGTCAAGCTTTAAATTAGTCACATTTTGAGTGCAACAGCAGTGCGATGAATGTAAATTTTTGTGCGGCATCATTTTTTTTTGTGTGGTTTATTTTGACCATTGTCAAATACGATGAAAGCTTGCATGTGGGGTTTTTACTGTAGTCATTTGTTCTTCCTTTGGGTTGGAATGTAAGCTTTCCAGAGGTCTCTGTTGTGGACAAGCAGGATGGGCTGCAGGCTAAGAAAGGAAACCGTTTGACATGCAGTGGAGTCATCTCACACAACTCTGTCTTTGAGGGTGGATAGAGTTTCCTGTGCATGTGTATTTATAATGTATATGTGTCCGCGAGTGCATTTCTGTTTGTTTATGTATGTGTGTGTTTGCGTGCATGAGTGCATTTGCAGCAGGCGGTGCAACGGTCCTCCTGTCAAAATTGTTTCAGCTGTGGTCACAGAGCCCTGTCTCTGTCAATCAAGACTTAACCTCAGGTCCGGTCCTCTCCCGCAATTATGTCTCTCTCTTACAACCCCCCCGTTCTGACTCCAGTGAAACCTGAGCACGAACACTTAACACCTGTTTCTTCTTGTACTGATTATGTTGTCAACGCTGAAAATACGGCCCAACTGAGATTGTTAAGTATTCTGTTCATTTACACCACTTAAATCTGGCTGTGGTATGACCTTCACTACTCTATTGTAGTGGTAGTAATGTGACCTTTCATTGTCATTTCATGTACAATGTGTGTTACTAATTTGTCAACACCTTCAGGAGTCCATGTCTTCCTTTGTGGTATTCATGGCACTCTATAGTTGTTGTTAGTTAAATTAGGAGATAATAGTGAAAAGATTTCTAAATATAAAAATCTCCAGCTGTCTAATGTGTAATTTTGGCACAATGTATAAAAAGGCAGAATACAGTCTCAGAGTCAGTGTCATGTCGTCCACCGATGTGTTTGCATGCATGTAAAATGTGTCATCAAAGAGAGGTAACCTGATGCAATGTCTCACAACCACAGCCGGGGTGCTGGCTGACTGCATGCAAGGAATGTTTTTGTAAACAAGGCAAGCCCTAGTGTCACTGAAGACTTCTTTTTACACTCATCGAAATTTGCTGATTCCTTAAATAGTCCAGATAATGTCATTATAATTTTTACCGTGTGACCGTGTATTGAGAATTTGAATCACTGGGGTGTCAACATTTGTTTTTAACCACTAAAAGTCAGACAGAGCACTTTTGCTGACTGTATTTGTAGGGGCAGGGGAAAAAATCGATACATCGTAATATCGCGTTTCTTTGCGTGATATTGTATCGATTAATAGATACCAAGTATCAGTATTTAATTACATAAAGTCTTAATAAATGTTGCAAATACAAACTCAACTTTTTGTGTAATAGAATAATAAAAATCAGTTGACATTTCAGTCCACTCGATGGTGCTAAATGCTCACTGGTGAGTAATGAAAAATTCAATAAAAAATTATTAAAGGGAGATGAATAGACTGAAAAATGTATCATATTGGATGAAACAGGTGATGCTGACAGAGTTTTACTTTGGGAAAATGATTTGCAGTTCAAGAAAGCAAGAAAATCACAATATATGATTTCACAATACCCAACATCTCGCAATATTGTAATAATGTATCATGCCTGAGGTAACATGGTAATATCATATCGTGAGACCTCTGGTGATTCCCACCCCTACTATTAACCATCCATGTGTGTGACCACCGCCTCCACCAAGATGCTGACAAATCATCAAATAGTTGTTCAGATATTTCTGTCTGGATCAAAGCCGACCACCTAATCTACTGACTGACATCCTGAGATCTCATTATTTCTTCAGTAACAGTCATTTTTATGGTGGACGTTTACATGTTTTTAACCTGTCGGTGATTCCAGCTGTGGAGTCACATGAAAGTCTTTGAGGTTATGTGACAAACTGGTCATGTGACCACTATGTGTGTGTCTGAATGGAGCATGTATGCTGCCCTTTTGTCTCTCTTGTAATTGTGACAGTGAGAAATGAGTTTCAGTAATGGGAAACATGATGGTAACCGTCATCTCGACCTCCACCGCAGCTCAGCCGAGTGTACAATGGCACAGACTCACTCTGAGGCTTTTAGCTGTAAATAACAACAAACAACTTCAGTGTGAGTAAACTCCAAGGAGATCAAATGCACATTGACAGTCAGGGTTGTAACCACAGGAAGTCTTCCAATATTTTGAGGCCCTTTCACAAGCAAGTTCTTTAACTGACAGTCAGAGCCCAGGCAACGGGCCTGGGATTGTCACGACTGTTGGATATACAGAGCCCAACATCAACTCCTTCTAATCTACGCTGAGCTTTGAGGCCTCTGATGCAGGATATCAAAAGTGCCTGTTATGTTCACAGAAAACTAGAATTTAAAAGTGAGGCAGCTGTGTCATCAACTTCTAAAGGTTTCTGGAGCAGATGCAATAACCTATTTAGCAAGGTATGAAATTGATCTTTTGAAAGGTGCTTTATAAAATCTGTAAATGGACATTAAGCAGCAGAACAAACACAGCAAATATAAACCTATTACTGATACATTACATGTAGATGACATATAGAAAATGTGTGACATTTTTTGAAAATCATTTTTGCCCTTGAAGTCCGGTAGCCTCAGATGATTCCTGGACGGCGTCCTGTCATCTCATGATCCCCATTTGGCAGCACCGGGGTCCACATGCCAAACATCTGGGCAGGTGGCTTCCAGCCACTCGGCTAATAGCAGGCCAGATATCCGGCCTGTCTTTGATGTGCAGGCAGGGATTAGTGGTCCTCTGCTCTCATTCTTAATAACCTGGTTGTAAAGGAGCATCGCATCATCTATAATATTTATCGACCTCCGTCGATGAACAGTGGGAGTTACAACAACAGATAGATGAGCATCGGACACAGAGAGTGAGGCAGGAGAAATGTTAATGAACTCCACGCCGATGTGAAGAAGTGATATGTCACTGCGCTAAATACTGGAATAATTACACTCTGCAATAATATCAGACCTGCCAACCTTGGGAAAATGTTTTGAGTACCACAATACCGAAATGTGGCTGCGTCCACTTCCTTGCAGCCCTCCACTTGGACATGACTGTGGACGCCACGACTCCAAAACAAACACACACACACACACACACAACTCTTGTATAATTTGATTTGACAATTTTTAACTTACCACTTGCATTGTGCCATGTTATAATATACACTATATATTATAAACTTAAAAATAAGAGTATGACTGATTAAAACTACTTTATCACAAACAATATGTAAGTACATAATATGTGTGCCAATACAAACTCATGTCCATAACTGATTTATATCATTTATATTAAATGAAATAATTTATTCTGTAGATGTAAAATGTTCTTATTTTCAAGTTTGTACCAAAACTTGTGAAAATATAAAAATATAAATTATGTTGCTATCTAAAACAGTGTTAGCTGAAATTCAGGATTTCTGTTTAATAGCTGAATTAGCTTGTATGGGCACACATCACATGATGAAAAACTGAAGCCTAGTCAGTTGAATAATTTGAAGCCTCTTGGTGGCTTATATCAAAATCAGTTTCACTTTCATCAGATGTCATTATTATCTCTTGAGTGCAATTCTGGTAAGACACACATGCTGTGATCCACTCCTCTAATTATGATTAACGTTCCGGGTTTGTCTGCAGTGATGTATGAATAACTTGCATTACTATGAAAAATCATGTTTACCAATCTCAGATGCACAGATAATTTAATTTTATGTCAGTTAACATTATTTTTCTGACTTAATTGCCTTTGGCATTATTAACGTTTAATATTTTCCCAAGGTTGGCAAGTCAGCAACTTTATCTACTAAGCAATTAACAATTACATCCACCCAGTCTGTTTACCTTTGCAAACACTGTCGAAGGAAAGAACCAGCCGGCCAAACTCATTGAATATCGATGTTGAAATGACATTAGTTATCTGTCAGTCACGCTCGCTCATCCCCGGTAATTGTTTGGGTAAAAGCAGGGGAACAATCCGGTGCCATGATTGGTCAAATTATTCTTCTTTT
>JAPZDX010000005.1:13708253-13725419 GCA_029783625.1 Naso annulatus | reverse complement strand
GTGTGTGGTTAGCGTGTCTCATCCCGAAACAACCAGCTCTCCATCAGAGGAGAAGGCACAAGACAGAACTGGAGCTGACTGGCTGGTGAGAGTGTGTAGCAGCTTCATGACATGGGCTGAGGGTCAACAACACACACACACACACACACACACACACACACACAAACACAAAAAAGGTTAGAGTTGAGCGTTACTGTGTGTCTGTATTTGTTCCACAACCAACTGCCAGCAAATTGACAAAAATAAATAAATAAATAAATAAATAAAATGCACTCTCTAAAACTGGCACACACACTTCAAAGTGCATCACAGTGTGAATTCAGCCCCACCAACTCAAACTTTTTGTCAATAACTCTCCTTCCTCCTCTCGCTGGCTTGCAGCTGTGCCACCTGCTGACAGCTGCTCGGAAACAAAGGACTTTCTTTTTGGCAATAAACCTGAAACATTCACAGCCCGAGACACACAGACACTTCACAGTACAGAGCAATAATTCATCTGGCCACTTCTAATAGGTCTGTAGCAGCCTTTGAATGATCAGCCTGTAAACACGTATTTAATTTAACCTCCCTTTTATCCATTACAGTAAAAATACTGCTTTTAATCTCTGTGGGAGGCTAATTTATAATGTGCATGCATATTCCTGATAAGATGTGGAACGTCAGTGCATTTGAGTAAGAAAAAAAAACTGTGTGAAAGAAAAAATATAAGCGAGCAAACAGACCTGGAGTAAGACCATTTTCTGTGGATATGGAGAAATAAAAATATAAAGCTGCTACACAAAGTAAGCACTGGAAAATGTTCTGCATGACACTAGCTTCAAAATCGGCCTCTTGGCTTTCCCGAATCATCTTCGCTTGACTCTCTTCCTCCTTAAACATTAAAAGAGGGTTTCAAGCATGTAATCCTCTTGCAGAGACAAGATAAATGCACATTTCATCTAAAAAATCTTGTCGCAGAGAGACACACTATCTGAAAAACTGCATTTCAAAGAAATGAAACAAGGGCAGACATTGTTCTGTGTCCTTCTGCGAGCTGCTCAGAGATGAAAAATCCCCATGGGCCGCAGCGGGTCGCCACGTGGAATACTCGCATCCCTCCCAGAAACAACTGTTACCATGGCAACACATCTCAGGAACTAACAACATGGCGTGTTCACACGCTAATGAAAATACAGTCTGCAGGCTGCTTAAACAACCTGGGAGCATACACGAAATGTTCTTGTTCAGCTGTCGGTCGTACAAGATATAAATGTCACAGTGGATGTATCCCAGCTCCTCTCCACACGTGCACACACACACACACACACACACACACACACACACACACACACACACACACACACACACAGTCCACTGCTGCTGCTGCTGTATTTTAGCAGAATGTCTTCAAGTGATTCATTATGAATGAGTCAGTCTGCAGCTGATTTATTCCACACGCTAATAAAATTCTTTTACTCTGCAGAAAGATTTCAAGGTTAAAGCAGTCAGCAGGTTCACTCTCTCTCTCTCTCTCAGGGCCGATGAAGTGAGAGAGCTTTCAGCGGAGGAAGTGGAAGGACGGGTCGGCCTACCTGCTCCTTCACGCTGGGAAACAATCCATATTTTCAGCTGGCTGTCCTGGCCGCAGGAGGCCAGTCGAAACTCCACACAGCAGCCATCTGTGGAGCAAAAAAAAAAAAAACCCACATTCCCTTGTTCTTGGTGTTCATGCTCGACTGAGTTTAATAACAGAAGAAGACAAATATAATCTAACAGTCTGTCTGTGAAGGATCCTTGCTGTATGAGGCATAATATTGTATTTGCATAAAGACAGACTCTCTGAACAATAATTTGTTTTTTTTACTCTCAAAATGTGACAAAGGAACAAACACAGTAAATGCCATTTTTATTCAAGAATCAACTATAACAGGTTGCTGTTAGCCACATTGTGGCTGTGCAAGATGGATTTGCTATGTAAGATCAACTAGAACAGATGAACCAAACAAGTACATTTATTCAAGTACTTCAACTGAGTACTGTACTTTCTACTCCACTTCATTTGTCTGACATCCGTTTATAATTTTTCATACTTGCTCAGTGAAAACATGACATTCCTGAATTCACTGATTTCACATATGAATGTTTCTAAAATGACGGATTAAGTGTCTCTCAATGGATTAAGAAAATTCCACTCTGGACACTAACTTCTTTAAAAACCTTCTTGGATTAGCTGAAAATTACATCGTCACATTGTTTTTTCTCAAGAAAAGTTGAAAATATGAGTAGGCTGTTTCTAGAGCGTGATGCAGTGCTGCAGATTAAATCCCTCAACAGTATGTAAATTATTTAAAACTAGCACAACTCTGCATAAATAATATTAATGCAAAAGCATCACATATAATACTTAAACATTAATAGTGAATTTTTTTCTGCATAATGAGTACTTTTACTTTTGATTCTACCACATTTTGCTCATTATCAGTGTTGGACAAGTTACTTAGAAACAGTAATAACTTACTTATTATGGATTATTCCTTACAAAAGTAATTAATTTACTTTACTTATTACTTTGAATCAAAAGTAATTAGTTATGTTACTCGTTACATTACTATTTTACTTTGACAGCCCAACCGATTTCCTAAAAAAGTGATGCACAACCTGTTTAGCCAGCTCCCAAAACTTATTTCACATTATTGAAACAACAACGCTGTTTTGATGGCTACTAATTTAAAGACGAGCTTAGGCATGATAACACTATCAATAACTTATTAGAACTTCAGCATCAGCGACCGCTCAAATCAAATAAGCCTCTGGTAGAAAAATATATATCAGCCAATTTATGTAAATCTCATTGTTATAAGATATATGAGGACAAAAAACACTCCTTTCTAGTAACGCAGTAATGCAACATTACTTGGACCAGTAACTGTAATATAATTACTGTTTTGGCAATTGTAATTCCTTACTTTACCAGTCACTAGGAAAAGTAATAAAATTACTGTAATGCGTTATTAGGTAATGCACTACTTCCAAACCCTGCACATAATCCTTTGAATTTTTACTTAAAGGAGGTTTTAAATGTTTCTTCCATCACTGGCAAAGACTGAATTCTAAACATTTTTTGTTACAAACTAAAAGGTCAGTTCAGTAAAAACCTATAAAAGAGAGAATGTGTGTTTTTTGTGTTATTGAGCTGAACTGACCTTTTAAACACTAAGAACTTACCAACGTCAATCTGCGGTGCGAAGCTGCAGCAGGCGACTCCCATGTCATGGGCGTCCTTCTCAGCATGCAGGAGGTCGATGTCCGCATCCCAGAGTTTGAGGTCTCCGCGGGTGCAGCCGGTCACAAACATCTGGCTGCAGGGAGAGAAGCAGCAGGCGAGAACACAGGCCTCGCTCACTGCACTGCACCTGTGAGAGACAGTGTGAGAGTTACAGCGTTGGCTGGACTTGTTCTGCGCAGCAAAGTCAAGCAGGAAACAAGAAGCAGGATTTGATCTAGAATAATTAATCCTGGCTTAAAAAGTAGCTCCTAAAAACTCATTTGGATGAAGCCACGAGATGGAGCTAATCCACCTGTGAGACACAGTGCAGGCCTGAGGGTGCCTGTGGAAGCTGTGGCAAAAAAAAAAAAAAATCAAGTATTTTGAGGGAAATTATTCAAAAATGATCCTCACCAGATTTCCGATTAACATATTTCATCCGCAGTAATGAGTCATTTACTCCTGTCAGCAGCTGCTTGTCTAGCTGGCTGTGCTTTTTGTTCTCCATTAGTTCCATGTTGTTAAATTTGCCTTTATGTAGTCCTTAAGAAACTCTGTGGGTATTTGATGCCTTTAATCATAACATGATATATTAAACTGATTATCTTCTATGTCTATTTGACAAAGAGTTAAACTTTTGAGTAATATTAACTAAAGGATTTGCTTTGACACTTGCTCAAAGCAGGGGTTCACAAACCTTTCAGCACGCGACCCCCAAAATAACGGTGCCAGAGAATGGGCACCCGCATCAGCCTTTGTGCACAACGTTGTACGCCACCTCCAAGGTCGCGCACACGCACTATTAGGCCTACACATGCATCGATACAACACAAAAGAACAACAGCCTAACGGTCATTATATTATTTTAAAGTAATTTAAGAAAGAATATAACTAGAATTTATACAATAATGGGATAATTGCGCAATTTAAAATTATTTTAAAAACGTATTTATTCTGGAAGGCATCTTGTGACCCCCGCTTCTGTGTCTCGTGACCTCCCTGGAGGGTCCCAACCCCCTCTTTGGGAACCGCTGGCTAACAGCGATCATTAACATTAAAGCTTATCATTTTAAAGCTGCCTTTTCAAATATTTTAACTCAGTAATGATTCTTTGCTGCTGGTGATAAATGGTTATGTTTGAATTACATTTTTACTTACATATTGCACATTCTGTCTCGTTTCTACTAGGACTGGGTATCATTAAGACAAATTCGATACCAGTACCAATACCGACACATTGACTTTAATACTGGTTCCTGAGTGATACTTTTTTTCAATACCAATTTTATCTAATCTGTTTTAACAAAAGATAACATTACACATACTTATGGTCAGCCCTGTCACTCAGTGTAATCTGGTGTTTTTCCTGCAAAACACAAGTGTGCAGCCAATCAGCTACTATTAGATCTTTGCACAACAAGCATGTTGAATGTGTATCGGCTCACTGATGCTGATGAGATTAACTCCTTTGGTCAGTCAAGACCAAATTTTGATACCTGACATTTTTCGATACTACACAGTATCAAGGCAGTTGATCAGTACCACAAAAGTATTACAGTTCAATACCCAGCCCTTGTTTCTACATTACTGATATTACTTGTTTGCTACCTAGCATCCAAAAACACATGCATCCCTTAAAAAATAGTTTTTTTTCACCAGCTGCCAAAGTAAGACGTCAAATCAGTTTTATTTATATAGTCAAAGAAAAAATAAATTTGTCGCAAGGGGCTTCACCATCTGTAAAGTATAAGCCTCCTATATGATTCAGATAAGGGGGAAAAAAACTCCATAAAGACCCCTCATCAGGGAAAAATGGAGTAAACCTCAGAGAGGGGAACAGAAGAGGAATTCTTATCAATGGACGGACAGTCATGCAATAAATGTCATAAACTTACAAAGGAAAATGACAGTAAGAATAATCATATGTGACTTTGTGAGCATAGAGGGAAGTGACCTTCTTTAATACTGGTGTGATTCTCACTGGGTCACACTGTACCTGCGTAATGTCTTGGAGGGGAAGTCCCAGAGGGCCACGGTGCCGTCAGAGGCCCCTGCCAGCAGGAGGGAGGAGTCTGGAGCCAGCGCGCACACTCGGAGCGGACTGCGGCACGGGTGCTGCAGCTGCGCGGCCACCTCACCTGTCTCCGCCCTCCACGCCATGACGCAGCCGTCTGTGGAGCAGCTGAGCAGGTAGCTGCCGCACGAGCTAAAGCGGCAACAGTGGACCCCGTAATCGTGACCCGAGAGAGGAGAGAAGGGAAGCTCCGAGAAATCAGCCGTGCTGTAAACACGGAGGGTCTTATCACCGGAGGCGGTGGCGAGGAGGGACGGGGAGAAGGCGCAGCAGCTCACCTCATCCGTGTGGTGCCTGAGAGTCTCAATGAGTGACACCATCTTGTCACAGAGTTGCCGAGGAGGCGATTCACTCACAAGGTGGCGCAAAATGCTCAAATATCCGCCTGGAGAAACACAGAGAAGCAGGGCGGAGGTGACAAACAGCTGACTGACAGCTGTCAATCATGCCGTTAAAACAAAGTAAAACTACAAACCTGTGAACGCAGAGCAGCTCCTCCAGTGTCGCTGACAGTTTGAACTTCCGCCTTCAGAGCAGCTGCAAAGTCAGTTTACCTCGCAGCTGTTATCAGCCACGTGACGCCAGGTTACACAATATACACAGATGAATTTTGCTTTATTATTATTATTATGGATTATTTTTTTTTACATTGAAATTCTTCTGCTAAACAAACATCCAATTATAAGGATATTTAGAAGAGGGACTTTATTATTTTAGCGGGCCTACTTGCCTCTAAAATACTGATTACAAATTAAATATTTCACAATAAAAGTCCAAAATCTAAAAGCACCCCTTAAGTAGCCTATTGTCTGCTAGATCAAAACTAAAAGTTTTCATAATCAGGGTTTATACTCATATTACCAGAATGATTATTTACAAACGAATAAAAGCAGTATTTGATGTTACAGCTGATTGAGGAGCTTAATTTCATGAGTTTACTCTGTTGGTTGTTTCATGTGCATTTGTGCTAAATGTTGATTTGTTCATGTTTCGAATATTATGGACCTGCAGCTTTGAAACTAATGTATAGGTTTTTAATATTTGCCTCTGCGGTTTAGTAGAAGACTAAACACTGAAGTTGTACATTTTCGCTTGTTTTAATAAAATAAAGAAGAAATCAGGGTGAAGCCTATGAAGCCTGTCTCTATAATGCACTGTAACATATAATAAACATCTACAACAAATTATAACACATTATGAACACACTTATAATGCATTATATGTGGTTATAGTTAGGGTTAACCCTAAACCTTGCTTATAATTATTATTATACATCACTACAGACGTATTATAAGGCATTGTGTGTTCATAATGCATTATAGATGGATGCTTTCAGTAAAGTGTTACTGAAATTTGCTAGATTTACCCATATTACTCATGTAAAAACAATATCACTCAAATATTGTTTTAAATGTCATGGATTATTCAAAAGTTCTGATGTAACTATTAAAAATGTACCAACTCATAATTACTACTACTACTACTACTACTACTACTAATAATAATACTAGTGAGGGCCTGACAGTGTTATTTTTAAAAAGATTTATTTTCTGTGCCACACACCCACCATTTAAAAATAATATTCCCACAAAAGTCGCTACTCATTTCACAATATTCATAATAAAATACAGTTACTTCAAGTCTTCTGACTTCAGCTGTCTCGAGGCGCCTCCGCTGGACCGTGATACTGTCCGACTCCCAGCTGGATTACAGCCCAGTGCAAGTTTTCACGTCCGTCCGCTGGATGTCTGACAAGCTTCTGGCTGAAGAAAACGCTTGGAAATGGAACACACTGTATGCATCACATTATTTTTTTTTTTTGTCCCCCAAGA
Organism: Naso annulatus; assembly: GCA_029783625.1. Taxonomy (NCBI): domain Eukaryota; kingdom Metazoa; phylum Chordata; class Actinopteri; order Acanthuriformes; family Acanthuridae; genus Naso; species Naso annulatus. Next base: position 13,718,269 of record JAPZDX010000005.1, on the reverse strand, counting down.
AAAAGCTCTACAGAGTTTTACATTTTGTGTAACAGTTTCCTACGGTATATTGTGCAGGACACGCATACAGTACACACACTGAAAATACAAAAAAACACACTCCTCCATACACTGTCAGAGGTCAGAGGTCAGGCACTACAATACTGAGGGGACCACAGTGTTGAGATGACAATTAGCACAGGCATAGTACAGTATAAGACATGTGAAGTGCTGCAATCATTCTTATGTATTGACAATATTTCAATAAGTTTGTGCTGTGTACTGCACACATTATAAATGCCAGAAATAACACTTGTTAATAGTGACAGCCACACCTGCTTTTAATTTACACACGTAACTCAGAAACACAGAGGAACAGTAGCACTGCTGGCACCTTGAAGTCAAAAAGCTGTAAACAATTTTTTCTTAATGCTCACTAGTCCATAAAACCATATTAGGATTTTTAAAGCCGTGTGCCATTTCCTGCTTTTACCTACAAAAGACTGACTGTAACATAAATACTTGAGAAAATAAATACAAATACACAAAGATAAAGTACTGATGATAAAAAAGCCAATGACCTATTTACAGCGGAAATCTTTGTTTCCCAAATCCAATAATGAGTCCACGAGTCAGTGCGTTTCGATCAAGAAAACAGTATTGCACTTTAAGATATTCATCCATGAAGTGTCTTCTCTCAGCAGGAGAGGTTGTCTGTTCACATTGCACATCAGCATTATGATAACTGTGTATTGATTTAGTGTCACAGGTGAAGAAAGGCCTCCAACACTAAAGATGAAGTTCGATATGTCAAGAGTAGAATAGAAAGTCCGCGCTTGTTCTATTTATTTCAGCAGCTCGGTCCATCGTTTGTCAAAAAAGCTCCTCATTCTGTGGCCGGCTCGTCCGATTTCTGAGTCGTCTTCATTGAATCTTTCGCAGTTCTCAAAAACCAGGTTCACGTCAATGATAAAAGTTTCCAGATTTGAGTACCTGTAATTATGAGAGGAGGTTTTAATATTGATCGCAGCATGCTTATCAAAAATCTAAAACTGAGACTCATCTATCGACCTAAAACAAACACTGTGACAGCGAGACAAACATACTGGTTGCTGCTGAGCTTTTCTCTGATGGTGGAGAAGTCCATTGGCTTCCTGATGACCTTCCTGTATCCAGGCACAGCTTTGTGGTTGACTGGTGTGAGAAAAGGCCAAGCATCCTGATGGGCCTCCAGCTCTGCCAGCAGCACTCTGAAGGGGACAATCACAAGTCATGGTAGATGCAGTATATTCATGTTTGATTATCAGGTGCAATCAAAAACTTACAAGACTCTTCCTGTTGTGCACAAAAGGAGCCCTGCACCTGAGCTAAGGATGATCACACTGAGAGGCGCCGCCAGCAAATCCATTATTTTTCTGGTGGTTTTTTGGGCATGCATAAAAGTTTGAATAATTTCAACTATTCAGCTCCAGGTGCAGAGATGCACCCCTTGTCAATTTCACTACTGGTACTGGCAGCCAATTAAAATCCACATTAGAAGGGCTTTACCATTAAGCACTCCTTAGTGTTTTGTTGCTGGTGGAAGAGAAGTTGAAACAGGATAACTGACAAACATGGACGAAAAAGTTAATACCGGCGGTACTTTCTTGAAGATGCACTTCCACGGCATTTTTGAAGCGGCTGCACCTGATGCGACGCTTCAGTGTGATCGGCCCTTTAGACGGTTTGTGCGCATTCGTAATTTTACAACGGACCTGACATTTTGGTCAATGGCTACACCCACATAGACCAGACGACGTTTTCAGGGAACAGAAAAGTCACTGGGAGCCAAATCTGAAACTCTCAAAGGGTTTAGCTTGCACCTGCTGCATGAATCTTACTGTGCTGTGCTCCATTTGTGCACAACAGGAACAGATTGCACTTCATATTTGCACAGGGATAATTGTCTTGTTCATGTATCACAGAACCTCATATAAAAATGTAGTGATTATTAACAGTAAGAAGAGATTACGTAAATACTGCTAGGTTTGACATGCAGTATGTGTTCATGCATACCTGCACATCTCCAGCCCATTTGTGTTGTCGTCTTTGACTGTTTTGGCTTTCTTCGCAGAGGGGAGAGGGCTGTCCTGCCTGGCCTGGGCGCCGGGTGGGCTGTCGTCTCCTTTCCTCCTCTTGAACTCCTTGGTTCCTCTCTTTGGCACGCTGCTGCTGCTGTCAGCCTCCTCTTTGATGGGCTCTCCAACCACAGATGGCTTACCGTTTCGTTTTACCTCACTGCCTTTCTTCCCTCCTCCAGCTGTTCTGCTCTGTTGCCTCCTGCTCCGCGGGGACTGACCACTTTCCTGAATGATAGAACATGCAGAGGACTGGTGTAAAGACACATCTTATCATATTCAAATCAATTAATTGGATGTGTACATGTGATAAGCTATGATATAATTTTGACTATAACAAGGGGTGCGCTCTCATATCCAGGGCTTAACTTGTTTTGTAAACAGAAGTTTCAGCCTTTTTGGCCTTAATTAAATTTTTCCAAGTGTTGTGACCACAGAGAAAAGGGAAACGCCCAGGAAGTGAAGAGGACAGGAAAGGAAACACCTCCACCTGCAGATTTTGAGTGAATATTGTGAATGCTCTCAATGTAAACAAACAAGGGTTTGAGTTTTTTGGGGGGTTTGTTTTGTTTTGTTTTGTTTTAATCACATTTTTGTTTTCTTTTGTTTTAACTGCAAACACTCAAGTGTTCTTCAGGGACTGTGGATTTTTTTTTTTCCCCAAGATATTTTTTAGGCTTTTGTGCCTTTATTGATAGGACAGCTGAAAACTTGGACAGGAAATGGGGGAGAGAATGAGGGAAGGACATACAGCAAAGGGCTGCAGGGTGGAATCAAACTTGTGGCGCCGCAGCAAGGACAAAGCCACTGTGCATGGGGCACCCGCTCGACCAGCTACCAGGGAACCTCGCTGTGGAATTTTTGATGTGTCCAGTGATTTTTTTTCTGGCCCCTGACCTGCTGGATAGTGTCTGCCCTGAGATTGGGAAGTCAGAGTTCAATTCCCAGCTGAGTCAAACCAAAGACTGTAAAAATGCTTAGCACTCAGCATCAGGGGCTGGACTGGGGTTAAATCCCTGCGACATGCTAGTGTCATGTCCAGAGGGTGTACTTGTACACTGGGGTGCCTCACGCTAACCAAACAGGAGTTAGGCTCCTGGCCTGTGGGCCTCTATGGTCTCCAAAGTCTTACTTACTTTTACCTGACCAGCTGGAGGAGCTGCCTCTCTGTGTTTCGGGACCTCATGATTAAAAAATACAGCACTGGGGATGAGTGTTCTAGCTCGCAGTAGATCCCAAATACAATTAACAACATATGAAGTGATGTTTAATTCATATGACTGCACTCAGCGGTCGTATAATGAGCCAATGCTACTGCAACAATGTTAGCTCCCACCTGCCACATACGATCATCAGGACTAAAGGCAGCAATGTTAAGCTATGATAAATGGCCGCTAACATCAGCTTAACAGGAAAACAGGCGACACTAGACAGACACATATCCACCGTCCACATGGACATTCAAGATTTGACTGAATAACTGACGAAAAGAGTCTCAGCTCTGTGAATGAACACTCAGGCCATACTGGTGTACCTTTGCAACACAAGTGGGACAAAACCAGTCTCCATCAGGTACTGTGGTGATCTTGGGTTTGTGGCAGTACGTGTGGCAGCCTTTGTCGCAGCCATCGCACAGTAAGAGCCGTTCTTCATTATCCCCCTTGAGACAGAACTGGCAATGCTGAAAACACCAAATATATGTAGTAATGAATTCAAACTGAGCTACATCACTGTGAAAACTGGTGAATTATACAAGAGGATCGAATAATTTCACCAAACCAATTGATTAAAAAACATTTTTTATGAATAAATAAGAAGCCCTGCAGCCTTAAATTGATCTTTATAAACAAGAACATCTTCAATGTGAGCAGTAAATTGCTGTTTAAATGTTTGTTAAAACTACATAAACAGATCTGTGATTATAAGCGAGGGAAGAGAAATTAGGGGTCACCAACCACTTTCATGATGGATCGTTCCCAGGCAATGGATTTCTGCAGCTGCTGAACGCAGAGTGACAGCTGAGCTGAGCTGCGGACTTCACCGAGAGCTTTACGCCACAGCCTCATCCCCGGAGCCGCCTCCTCCTCACTGCTTTGAGGTCACAGAAAGTGAGACTGCAGTATAACAGTACAGCACTCACATGTGCAGTCTAAACCCCTTATCACAACAATGACCACGATAACAGGAATGAACAAACCATCATCAAAAAATAAGTTAAGGAGGGAAAAGCGTTTAACTGAAGAGACACTTTTTTAAGAAGTAGCATCTCTTGACTGACTGTGGGAAAAACCTTCCCCATCACCACTAGAGGACGGGTCAGGAGCATGTGCAGTAACATTATCCAGTCGGATCTTACAGGCTGTACTGAGGGGTCTCGCTCGGTACCTTCGCTAGATGTTCCTCTCCAGCTCTGCCAGCCTGATGACCGCTATATCGAGGGGATTGTTGAGCCGCCGCACCACAGTGCCAGCGAGTTCCTCCTGGCTGGTTTCTCTCTGTTCTGTCTTCTCTGGATCATTCGAAGAGAACAACTTGTGCTCATGATACACCAGATCCTCCCTTTCTGACTCGGGCTCAGGATGCATCCAGCCCTGAGGGAGACATCATGAAATGTGGTCATTGTGACTTTGCACTGGATGACTTCAGACAGTGAGGACACAAGAGCCTATCCTGGCTTATACTGGTGAATTAATGAGTAGATCAAAGAGTAGGATGCTAAATTGCCGGTACCTTAACCTGCAGGCCGGCAGAGATGACCTTCCTCTCCAGATCCTCGACCTGCTGCAGCAGGCTGATGTCCACCTCCATGGCCTGCTCCTCAACGCACCAACTCTCCACTGTCTCCTCACTCACCTCCTGCTTCTCCAGCTTCGCCACATCAATCGCTGCCACCACAGAGACATACAAAAAATACAGCAAACTATTCTAAAAGCCATCATAAACAATTTACTGCAAACAACACTTTTATCACACCATGATTGTTGACATGAAGAGAGAGGAGGAAATGTTGACCAACCGTCTTTGCTGTTGGCACAGAGCTGGGTCATGTATTCCATATGTTTTTGGATCTGTTTCTGCAAGGCCTTCTCTCTGATGCCTCTGCTATGGAGGGCCTTGACCAGACGTTGCAGTTCCTACATGTCTGTCACCCTCCACCAGCCACACAGCATCTCTGCCAACACACACACACACACACAGATTGATGAACTATTGTCACAGCATTGTAGGGTAATTGCATAACTGACTGAACTCCACTGCAGTCTGGGCAGTAAATGTCTTAAGTGCAGCACAGTTCACTTGTGCGCACTGGCAGCGAGCCATTCTTACCCTCAGTGATAGGCTGAGGACTCGGGTAGTCCTGGGTCTTGGCCATCTCCGCAGCAGGAAGTGAGACACAAGCAGGCTTGTCACTCAGGGGCTCCGGGGTCTCGCTCTTGATGACAGCGTTGTTACTTGCCAAGAAGACGACCCTGTTCCCATCACCCTCTGCATGCTGGGAGGCCTGATCCAGCATGGAGGGTTGAGAAGTACAAGAGAAGGGCAGGCTTGGACTTGTTGTTGGATGGGATGAGTCGCACAGTGTCAGACTGTTCTGATGAATGCCAGGCTTCAGCTGCTGAGAGGGAAAACACACACTTTAAAACCACTTCATTTAACTTCACACAGATATTGTACAAGCCAATGCAATGGTAGCAGTTAAAAGCATCCAACTGCTCCCCTGCAAAGATGCTACGAGTTTCTCAAACGTTTGTAACATCATGTAAGTGGAATATTAAGCACAACGTGATCTGAAATAACTATGACTTAGATGGAGATAGTATAATTGTTATCCCCCAACCTGGAGGGCTGATGACTGCGTATTCTGGATTCCAGCAGGGGCAGTGGAGCTGGCGCTCGCTTGGGGATCAGGGGAGAGGGATGAAAAAGATTTGATGCTTGTGGCCTGCAGAGGAGAGGAGGAGGCTGGAGGGCTGGAGCCAGAGGTTACTGAGGACTCGTCGCAAGGAGAGCGAGGAAAAAGGCTAAACCACTGGTTGCTCTTTTCTGTCAGTATCTTGGAGAGCTGGTCATCGTGAGGGACAGACTGAGGGCCACAGGTTATCCAGGGAGTGATTTTAAGCAGAGATGGCACTGCAGTACCTGTTTTATCAATAAGACCCTGCTGAGAAGTGTTTGTCTGAGCGGTGGGATGCGAGGGATAAGATGCAGCAGCAGTAGGGACTTTGGTGGAATGACTGCTGTGACATCTGATGTCCGAATCTTGAGCCATTTTGGCCACTTCAAGGAGTTTGCTGAGTTTAGAGAAGGAGCCGGGTTTTTGGAGGAAGAGATTAAAGCTGTCTTTGTCTTGCTTTCTTTCTGGTGAGGCTGCGTCGCAGTCTGTGCTCTGTGCTGGACTGGAGACCAGCGACGTCTTTGTCTCTTCCAGCTGCTCTTGTTTTACCTTGATCCCCTGAGCCGTCCTTTGTCTTTTCTGCTCTTTCTCCACATATTCATAACCTGAGTAAGCACAAAAAGGTAAGGTCAGCTCAGGGAAAAGGCACAAAAACGGAAATTTCTAAACCTGTAAATGGTGGAGCTAAGACACAGATTTATCAAATCTGGGCAGTCAGTTTTGGTCAGGACCTTCATGGCTCTCCATGCCTTCCACAAAGATGCCGCCACACTGTGGAAGGACCCAGTAACTTCGCTTGTAGCGGTCCTGACCGATGGGCATGGAGCGCAGCAACTGAGAGGAGTCAAATAACTTCTGTCTGATCTGACACAGTTGCTAAGAGAGAGAAAAAAGAGCTATTAACTTCATTCAACTGAACCTGAGGGGAAAAAAAACTCATAGGGTTTCATTTACCTTGTGTGTTTTCTCTATCTGTCTCTCCAGCTCCTCCATGCTGGCTGTGTGCACACTGTCGTCCTAGATGAAAGGATCTCATTAGTATGAGACCAGTGGACTGGCTGACATTTTCTCTAACAAACAGTGATTTAGCCTGTGGCTCCAGTTAAGGACATGCTGTTACTGACCTCCTCTTCACAAATCTCTGCTTTCTTCCCCTTCTTTCCCCCTGATTCTTCATCCTCCTCCTCCTCCTCATCTCCTTGGTCTTCACTGTCTTCATCCTCGTCATCTTCCTCCTCACTGTCCCCTTCTTTCCTCTTACATTTGCTTCTGGCGGTGGGGATGACAAAGGTGTGGCCGTCCTCTCCACCCACACTGCTGTCTCTCTTGCCTGTCCTCTTGGCGTGGACACTCCTCAGTCTTTAAAGACAAAAAACAGGGACGTCATTTTGTTAAATACACAATTGCATTTGCATTTCAGAGAAGATTCAGATTGTTTCAGCATCGTCACCTTGCTACCACCACAAAATTTTAACGCAAGCTTATGCGACACACATACTCACTTGCGAAGCTTTCCTTCGACAGCCCACTTATCCTTCCTCAGGTTGGTCATGTGATCTATGTTTTTGTCAATCTCACTGCAAAGTATCAGACAATAATTAAAAACTGTTTGTGACCTTTTTGTATAATTAGAAGAGTGTGATGCCTTTGCAGCACTCTGCAGAGTGCCCCACGTCTTTCAAAGTGTTTTCCAGCACCGATGAAAAATTGATGACCCGTAGTTTGATGCAACCTTGTGAAACTGTCCATCAGACCACAGTATGCCATATTCCCTTTTATACTTCTGTTTTTCCACTAAAACTGAAGCTTTCATGAATAAAACAAGCGATACTTCCCATTCTCACAGGCATATTAACTTCTTCAGTCACATGAGGAACATATGTTTTTAAACACTAAATCATTTTACAGGCAAATGATTATTTGACACGAATTGTATCACAGCATTAAACTGAAAGAAATGGATTTAAGTCAGTGGTAGTTTGGGTTACTACAGTATGAATAGTCCATTCACATTTTGTCTTTTTTTGTTGAACAGAAGACAAAATGACTGTCAGGAGGAATCAGGTGCCTCACCTGACCACAGCCTTACTGCAGCACAACTCATTAACAAGGAATGCCAGTATGGAGGCCTTCTGTGACGGGCTGTGGGCCTGAAAAGCCTTCGTCCTGAGGCTGAGGGACAGATCCGCCAGCTCTGTGTGCTCACAGTGACCCTTCATGTAGATATGCAGGATCTCAGACACATTGTCTCGGTTGATCCCTACATTAGTCAAATGGTCCCCCAAGGCCGTCTTATTCTGAGAGAAGAGTGTTTGAAAATGGAGGTTAGTCACAGTTGGACAAACAAATGCTTGTTTGCTATACCAGCTACGTTAAAACCTTTTTATATACTGTAACCCTTGAGAGCAGAGCACAGGTAAAAGGTATAATCCATATGAGTGCAAGGTGTGTCTGGCAAAGCCTGTCCTTTGGAGCATTAGGTAAAGTAAGCAATGTTAAGAGCTTAATTGTCTCCTGGGATGTGGCTGGAACACAGGGAGGATTGTGCTTCTTGTGCCTATTATGAAATATGGTCGATGTTTGTTGTTGACAGTCTTGCTATCTTTGAAATGCGTAAGTGTCCTTTCAGCTCCAAACATAGATACCAGGGTTCCAGACTAACTTTTTCAACAAGGAGCACTGTTGCTCCTGACTGAAAATCTTAGGCACATTACTTAAATCACACATTTAACATTTTACATCTTTACTGTATTACCGATAAGTGGTTCGGTTAATGCTAAGAAAATGTACAGAAATAAAACTGTCTTTAAAGGAAAATTGTCACTCTTCTTTTGCTGGGTGATAGGCTGCATTGATTTCAAAGATCATTTCAGTCTCATCTGTTGACTGAATGTTGGACTCTTGTCAAGAGAATACTGTCGGTAGAGAGGCATTGATTCTAACGTTAATTTGCTCTGTGCATAGCTCGTGCTTGAACTTGCAGATTTAGTTTCCCATGCAAACTTTGTGCCACACCGTGTGCGGTAAATAAAATGCACAGAGTTTATTCCTTTGGAATATCTACGTTAGGAAGATTTGGTGAGCCACTCCTGTCAGAAAGCATATGTTTTTGCTTTTTACATGCTATCACCTGCTGCTGGTTCCTTGTTGGAACTGGAATCCTCTCCATGATTTTGAGACTGTTGGACAGTTGCTGCACAGAAAGATCGTCCTTTCTCGTGAAAAAATAAGTCTACAGTTTGTTTTATTGTGTCACCAAGGCTACGCGAGGAAGAAAAAGACTGAATGACGCGGGGGATACAGACAGATGATCACATTACGGTGACAAGTGCCTCACTTTCTCCCTCATACAAGTCACACATGCCATATAGATTCTCGCTTCCTCCTGGTAGTTCATATGATAACAGAATGATTTTAAAATAGGGGTTGCAAAATATAAAATTACACTAGTGTGCCTTACTAGAAAAATTACTCTCACTGTCTCAAAAAATGGCTGCAAAATGTGACTGAATAGTCGCACTCTGGAACCCTTTATACCCTCCTACATGTAAACAGATTCTTTATTTGGCAGCACATAACCTCAGCGCTGATAAAACCTGACATGTGTGTTACAACTAGATGACTTAAAATAAACTAGTAAATAAACTGTGAGGGCTACGATCATGCTGTCACAAAGAAAGCTACTGCCAAAATTTACTTAAATCTTATCCTATATTGTCAAAACTGTTGGTTCTTTCTTAAATATCTGTCACAGCACAATCTAGTGCTGCATTAGTTTTAGGAGCAGTGAGTATACATTAAGCAGTGAAAAGCAATCGATGGTAGCAGGCGGGTGCTTGTTTTTGTATGCGTGTGTGTGTGTCTGAAATGTAAATTACTGTCTGGGATCGATTTACAGTTTAACAGCCCGACAAATTCTAATGTGGATTGACAGACTCTCACCTTGTGACCAGCCGGTACACCGGGATCACACACAGCCTCAGAGAGCATGTTCACCAGCAGGTCCTGTACTTTGCCCATATTGT
>JAPZDX010000005.1:13627075-13646787 GCA_029783625.1 Naso annulatus | reverse complement strand
CCCCCCCCTTAAAACAGAAACTTATCTAAGATAGGGACAATCCACATTAATAAAGATTGACATGTAAATATGCCTGATTACAGCCATGGGCTAATTCCATTTGTAGTCCCTTGGCAGGTTGATGTTACACACGAACAAAAATACACAGAACTACATCATATGCACATAATATGACAAGTAAAATCAAAACACCATAAACTGTACATGAGCTGACATTGACATACATACAATAAAACAAAACGTGGCTATGTAATGTTGCAAAATACAAACCAGAGATAAGTGACCATGAGAGTTCTTGTTCAAAGGTGCAACAAAAGCAGGAGGTAAAGTGCCTGGAAGAATAAAGTGCTAAAGTGCTGGGATACTGCATACGATAATAAAGTGATAATGTAAAGTGCAGAGGTAAAGTGCTGGTAATTGCACGTCGTAAGTATAATAAATACTCATATTTCTTATCTTAATGTTTGTTAAGTCGACACAGAGCAAAAACTGCGGGGGTTTGACAGAAAACATGAACACTTAGTAAATGTAAAGACACAAACAAACATGTTTTGTCCTCATATGTTAAAATGTTTCATCAGCTTGTGGACTGATTGATTCAGTGGAGATTTATAAGGCAAAAACATTCTCTAGTTCCAGCTTCAGCTTCCTCTCCGTCGCTTGCAGGCGCAGGTGGCACACGCAGACAGCTGGAGCGCGAGTTTTGCTCCTCGTCTGGAGCTGGTGGCTTCCCGTAGGGTGGCACAGCACCCTGCAGGATACCGGAGGGACCCATCTGCCACAGCAAGGCCTGCTCACAGACATCCCCCACCCCTCCATCTCACCCTCACCATACCTCCTGATACCCATAACTCAGTCTGTCCAGGCCATGCATGTTGTCAACAATACCATGTGACAGTGTTGATATAGTCATTATCAGGTCCTAACCTATGAAGTGAAAGCTTTACATTCATTCATAAATACTGACAGAATGACTCAACAGAGCCACAGTGGAACAGTAATACTGAGACAGTTAATCCATTAATCCGAATAGCTGGAACAGTCTGATAGCTTTTTAATATGGGGTAGGTTTAATGTATGCTGAATTTTTTTGTCATATATTTGATTTTTTTGTGATGTAGAATAAAGAGACAACATGTCAGACGCATGGAGACTTTTCAGTCCAAAGCAAAAATAAATAGATAGATAGATAAATAAATAAATGTCTCATTATTTCACACAGTAAATCTTCAAAAGATTGGTTAATGAGAGAGACACAGATATAGAGAAATGTTGACATAAGTTTCATGTTGTCCAAACATTTAAAAAAGGAGCAAAACACAGAATTCAGCACAAAAAATTATTCTCAGGTGTGTTGTGCACATTGCTTTTATGTCATATTTTTTGCATTTTCTGTTCTTTCAGTTTAGTAAAGCAAAATAGTTTCAGCTGTCTCAAGAAAGGTAATAAATGAATGCATTCATATTTTCAAAATTCTTAAAAGGCTTAATTCCTTATTAAACAGTAACTGAATGTGAGAGACGAAGTGAGAGACAATGCTTGGAGTTCAGCCCTCAAGCTGCAGCCAAACTCCACTAATGACCATCAACATACTAAAATTTACTGTTCAACTATTTAAAAACTACACAAATGATGTATTAACACATTTTCAGTATTCACCAATGCAAAGTTAGCAAATACAAGCTACTCTCACCAATAAAAACGAGACGTACAACAGATCAAAAGTTGAAAATGTTTATTCAAAAATGTCAAAGAAATGAAAAGAATAAACCTTAGGCAACAATCTACTGAAAAAAAGTCTTTGGCTTTAACAAACACTACAAAACAAAAATACAGAGGAAAGATTCCTTAAACTGTACATAGAAGTTACCACTGGCAAACATGTGGCACGAGTAAAAAAAATAAAAACAATAAACTTTCATATAGCTTTATGAAAATCTCTCATTTCCTCAAGCTGTCTGTACAAAACTCTTCATAAATTAGAACTTTTTAATATAACTTAATGACTGTTCAACATGGTGGTTACTTATATGAGCAATTTTTTGTTGGATACACCTCTGCAACTCTTGACTCAGTTTCTATGGCACTTGGTTCAGACACCACTAGCAGCATAAACCCCACAAGACAGTATTACTTCTCAGTCTCAGGCATTACACAGAAATCTCAAGTATAATCGTGGCGGCCCTTTGCATTTGTTGCACTCGCTAGCTAACTACGGAGGAAATGCTGCTGTGAGTTTGTCTAGACCCAAGACAAAGCGGCAAACATGTTTGTTTCAAGGAGCACAGATCCAGTTATTTTTGGTCTTTAAAGCCCCTTCGAGGAACTTTCGTTTTGGGCTGATTGCAGTCTGACCCACCGGATGTGCTCTGTGGGTATAAACACTGCCATTGGCCGAGTAGGTGCCGGGAGAGCAGCCCGGTATTCCCCACCTCTTCCGCTTTCTGTGTGTTACCATTTCAAAGTCCCCATTGCTACGGGAAACAACAATAATAACCTCCGAGCTAGAAGCCTACACGCTGAAGATGGCAAGTTTTGATGACAGGGATTTAGACAATTTAACACCAGGGCTCTTTTCCGCACATCTAAATCATTCACTGAAATGAGTTTCCCACCGTCACTATTTTGCAGAGGCATTGTCGCAGTATCTGGGGCTTAGCCCGCACACAACGATTGTGATTGGTTTAGAGAAAAACAAAGGAGACTGAGTGTTTTTTTCCTCTGTGACAGATTGTGTATGTGTAGAGCCAGACCATTCCCCAACACTGAGTGCTGTGGAGAGAGGTCCGGCTACGTGAGACTAGGATGATTGCGGTGTCGCGTGTGGACAAAAGCGGTACTGCTTACTGTCGTAAAGATCTTGTCTGGTGTGAGCATTTGTTTAGGAAGAGAGTAAAAGAAACACGCCAAAGAAAAAATCTTCCTGCTTCCAGCCACAGATAGTAAAAAAGAGAACAGTGGATCAATCATGTTCATAAACAACAAATTGTCTCTTCTGGTCTGATTGCCGTATTGTGTTTCGTAGTGTTTCCGCTGACTGAGTGGACCAGGCAAAGTCAATATAAAAGACAGGATAGTAATCTCCAGTCTCCTCCTGATGGTTTATTTGCCGTTGACAGTAAGATGTGAAGGTATCGTTATTAGATTTAGATTAGGGCCCGATTGATATATCAGTTTGCCGATATTATCGGTCGATATTGGCCTATTGCAGGTATATAGTTATTGGCATATAAGTTCTGTTATTTAAGGCTGGAAAAAATGCTTGAGCCAGTGATTTAAAATGGTGTAATCATGTAGTTTGTCCAGCAGAGGGCGGCCCATTATTTATTTGGTAATATGTGTTTACTGGTCAGTGCACTGACGTCTGGAATAAAGTCTGTTGGATTTCCTGCCTCCAAAACATATCTTTGTTACACGTTGATAACCAGATTCAAAATACTAGTTATAGATTATTGGCCAATATATATCGAAATTTATATATATTAATATTGGTATCGGCGTCGGTCCCAAAAATCCCATATCGGTCAGGCCCTAATTTAGACTGCTTCACAACCAGTTAGAAGTTCCTCGTAGGGACTTTAACATCTAAGATCAGCCTCGGGAATCTATCGCCATCAAAGCAGCAGCTCTTTTACAACTATGAAACTGAATGTGTGAACGTGAGTAGAAACATGCTGTCGCACCCACACCCTAATGATTACAATAACTCATTATAAAAAAAGGTTTGAAGAAAATCAAAAAGTATTCAAAACAACCTGTAAGGAAACAGCTGTATGTGGCCAGCTCCTGAGCATGGCATTTGGTCTGGAAGGGCGGGCTGGACCTGCTAACCCGACCTAGTACAGAGGAGAAAGAAAACTCTGAGGTAGATAACTGGTCTGACTTATCAGCGGGTCAAATCACAGGCTCAATGGAGGACACTATAATCAAAAAGCCTGCTTGAATCCATTATGATCTTATTAATTTAGCGCTATATTATATCAGATTGCTAGTGTAGCACTTCCTTTCATAGTTTACTTTCTTTTAACTTAATATTTTATATAATGTTGCGTTTTTCTCAAAGTATGAAATTCTTCCGTGGCACTTGTTGGATCCAGGCCTTCCTTCATGCTTGTGTGTGTCCGTACTGTACTTAAACCTACTAATGACGACTGAACATAAATATATAAAAAAGGCACACTGTCCAAACTGTCGCAGAGTCACTTCTGTCCTGGTTAAAGAGACAAATGATGCTGTTTCCTCAGTGTACTAGCTCACAATCTTTGGTGAAGTAAACTACAACTGAAAGTGCCAAGTTTGTTTCCTATCAAAGAGCGAGGTGCAGTAAAATACACATATTCATCTCGTTTTACCCCCTGACTCGCTAAAGTTCTATTACAAGGCTTTGATGATTTTTTTTTGCACAATCATGAGTCTGTTTTCCTGTTAGTTTTTTTTTTTCCAAATAAAAGCAAAAGACATACCCCATCCAAATAACAATAACATCACCCAAAAAGACAAAAAACACAACTGACAAACAAAAAATACGTTAGTTCCTTCTCGTTTTCCCACCCGACCGAGTTCAATTCTATTCTACGATACCAAGTAATCAAAAGGCAAGATTCAAACGGTGATCTTTCAGCAGAATTTCTAACACATTCCAACATCCAGAAATGGAGGGTCTTCTTAACTAAATAAATACTACATCCAATAAAATCATCAGATGAGGAGTCATTCCATTCGAAACATTTGCTTTAAAATTTCTACTTTTCTATCAGTTTTAGGGAGGGAAAAAAGCAATAACATAGATTTCAATTTAAAAAAAAAAACAACTTCTACATAGTTCATTTCCAAGGAAGCAGCTCTCAACATTTCTTACTTGTTGCCACTCTTGTTTGGTGTTCTGTACAACTACTGTATCAAAACTATGAAGGCAAATTTTAATCAGACATCAAGATCAATCTTAAGTACTAAGAGAAAAATCACTGTACAAGAAAACAACATTCAACACTTCACCATAGCAACACTCACACAGCAAGCACAGAAAAACAATATTTGCAAAATGTCTGGCTGAAAAAAATCTTCAAAGAAAAAAAGGAATCTGAAAATATTGACAAAAGACATATTTACTATCATGCACTTTGAACAACTAGTCACATGATTCTTTCCTGCATCCTGTGGCAATCCTCGGTAAAAAATAAACGTTTTCTAGTATGAAAATAAAACTTTGTCAAAACTTTTTTTTAAATATAATTTGAATCATTTGATGAACTCAGATATTCTCTCTGAAAGCGATACTAAAACTAGTCTCACTTGACCATTTGCAGAACCCGTGCAAAACAGTGAAAAGATCCGTAGCATCCATTGCCTTCGCAGAGAGGACTGTTTGAGCTGTCGTGTTACCTCAGCACTACTTGGTTTGTTGGTAGGAATAAGGGGAATGGTTGCTGGATGAGTCCACTTGTGACTGCGCACCGTTTTCCTGCAAGAGAGAATAAAATAAGTTGTGTCGCCAACATTTTGTCAACAATTAGCTTGGGGTAGGCAGGTTTTTTTTGGTGTCAGTGGACAAAAATTCCATAATAACCTTTCAGCATTTTGTAATTCAGGTGGTCTGAAAAAATACTACACTTCTCCATCTCTCCTTGACTCTGTATTCAGACTGTGACGGGACTTTTGGCCAATCATGGGTCATTTCAGAGAGTGCATGTTCCTATTGGCTGCTCTACGCTGCACTTCTTTACTACAGATGACGTTGCTATGACCTGATTAGCAAGCGACGTGCCTTACGCTCTAAAACTAGCCTCGGGCGACTAAAGGCGTTTTTGGACCGCAGGAAACATTTCATAGCTCAAGGAACTTAGTTCTAGGAACCTCCTGTTGTATTGCATTTGCATTGCATGAACTGTGAACTATTATGTTATTAGGTGTGTACCCACCAAAATTTGTGGTGCGATAAAACTACATACAAAGTCAATAACATGATGCAGCATCGCAGAAAATATTTAACACCAGCAATGATAATCGCAATCACACACCACCAATATTTTTCTCACTACTGGTGTGTACAGACCTTTAGAACTACGTTTTGAGGGATTTTTTTAGCTCCGACTCCAGAGTAGGTACTTTCGCAGCACAAGAGGAACGAGAGTAAAGTAAGTGTACGTTGATTCATCAAACTCAGTGCCAGCGTCGGCAACCACTGTTTAAAAACCCGACAGCTGTTTTAACAAGACGACTCAAAACACAAACCAAAACTCATAGCGAGATCAGTGTTGTTTTGTTGTTGTATCCTCTCTGAGATTTAATGGCTTTCAGTACAACATTCATTGCAGTTATCGTCACATACTGGAGTGGTAATGCAGTAACATTAGCCTTTATTTGTTGTTGTTGTAAAGTTATGTTATAAGTGGTGAAGAAGTGACATTACCAACTGCTGGCAAGTTTACAGAGCATAAGTAGGGGTTCCTATCGGCAGTGCGAAAGCCGACAGAAAAAAATGCTCTCAAAGGTGTTAAGTTCCCCAGGAACTCCCCAGTGGACAGTTCCTTTCAAACAGTTCCTTGAAAACGCCTACTAGTGTCTGCAGGCGACACAGTCAGCCGGCATGAGTCAAGCTAAGACAGACCAGTTTACTCCACCGCAACTTTCCCTGCAACTGTTACGTCTCAAAGTTACGTTGTTAATCTTTGGTGTAAACTGGCCTTGAAAGACAGAGCATCAACAAACGAAATAAAACCTGAGCCAGAGCAAAAACAGGGAGGGGAGGAGTCTTATACTACAGCTAGCTTGATTTTCAGGCGTTGCCGATCCCGACTTTAATTAACGTTAATGTTTTAGGATTGGATGCTATTACACTTGAAGTTTGGTTTATTCAATCTTTACAAAGAAACAAAAATAATTCATATTTGCATTTCAGTTCTGGTCTGGCTGCTGTTCACACTGACTTATTACACAAGCAAGCCAAGAGGAGTAAATATTAAGTTACACAGATGAACAGGTAACTTGTTTATTAGACAGTTTTGGTGATTGTCATCCTGAAACATCAGTGCATCATCAGAGCCCAGGAGGGAAAATCAAATTTAACCAACTGACATGAGTTTATGAAGCTTTTTAATGGTTCTGACGTGTATATTTATATTCTCTGGTGTCACAAAGGGCTAACAAAGATATAATTATGGATTATAAGGATTGAAGACTGCAAACTGCATGTTAACAGTCAGAATGACTACGTGGAGGAGACAATAAAAAAGAGGCTTTTGGGTTGTATTGATGCAGGCTCTAAACTGTAAGATCGCTTTGATGAGGTGATGATATGCATGAAGCAGAACACACAAACAGCGGTTTCAACAGTTTTAAATCAGAGAGAATACCCAAACTGCCATGCACTGGTGTTACCAGGGTTAGTAAGTGATGCAGCTCAATTTTAAGATCATTTCCTGAACAGATTTCACAGTCATGCAGTTTAGCTTTTGAAACTGTGCTAAAATCACACATTCACTTCCTCGGCTTTAACACAACAAACAATCCACTTGACAGCAAACTGAGCCCCACCCTTTTAATTCAACGAACAGTTTCAATGCCAGCCAGGCAGACTGAGCTAAGGTGTTTGAACCAAACCAAACAAATCAAGTTTAAAGCTCTCACACATCACAAAGCAGTGATGTTAAAGCACATACCTCTACAGCAACAGTTGATGTCTGCATGTGTGCATACTGTGGGATGTACGCTCCTTGCATAGCTGTGTTGGCAGCAATAAACTGCACAACGAAGGAGAGAGAAACAGAATCACACACAGAACGTTTTACAGTTTAATGAGGCACTTTTAACACCTGATTCTCAAATGTGCTCAATATGTGAACTCATTTCTGATCCCATGCAGGGTCGCTCACCGTTCCTGCACTGCCCAGAGAGAGGTGACTCATCTGCTGTGCGAGCGGGGCCATCATAGAAGCAGGCTGTAGTGACATAGATGGGTCCATAGAGGGCGATATCACTGTACCCTGGAAGAAAAGTGTGAGCAGATGAGAGGAACGTATGTAGCTGGTGCATATATACACTAAAGGGAGGACATATTGATTACACAATGTCAGAACAATTATGCCGTATATGTGGGCTTTAAATGCCAAATGAGTTTAGTAAGACTGGATTCCAGGCAAAGAGAAACTGAGTGACTTTAGTCTTAGTAACCTTTGGCTTCACATCTAAAGTCCAAATCAGACAGTGAATAGCCACAAGTTTAGCAAGTTGTCTTGAAGCATCTTGGCTGGCCTGATGCATCTTGCAGTGTTTTCTCATCTTTTCTGGCTCATTTTAATAACAAGGAGGGAGTCTTTGCTCTCAGTTCAAACCCATCTGTTATAAAATATTTGGCATCTGTCGTCAAACACACAGCCTCTCCAAAGCAGTCATTTTTGCATTCCTATTTCAAACACTTAAGTACTGTAAACCCTCAAGGATCAGTGTCACGTCATGTGTACAACTTCTCTCCCATATTGTGTCTGTTTGTTTATGGGAAAATAATTTAATTCTGTCACAACCACAGAGGAAAATAAAGAGAAAAGGGAGGGAGAGAATTTGCTCTTACCGGGTGCTGCATGATGTAGGGCTGATGAGGCACCCAGGATGGGTTCTGCACCTAAAATATCACACAAACACACTCTGTAAACACAGTGACACTAAACAGCTGCTATTTTTTACAGTTCGCATGCTACAGTGGTTAGCGCAGCCACATGTATTAAAGGCCACAGAGCCCTTTATCCCATATTTAACCCACACCTGCAAAGTTTCTGATTTACAAATAGTGATTTATAAGCATAACTTCTGAGTTACTATGTGTAAATCTGCTAAATGAAGCTCGTATTTGATGTGTTACATATTCATCATTCAAGAGAAGGATTCATACCTGGTATGTTGAAACCGGAGACATGTACGGAGACATGGACGTTTGAGCGATCATCCTGTTTGAAATACTGTATGCTGGTGGGAAAAATCTGTGGACACGGAACAAAGTGTTTTTTTAACAAGCTATGTTTAAATGTGTTAAAAAAACAATATGTACTGTCAGCCACCAGAGGTCTCTCAATCAAAACATTGAAAACAAAAGACATTTTTGATTGATGACGTCGTGAAGTAGGGTGGGTCATGGGAGTTGTTGTCATTGTTTAACAGCCACCATCGCAGATGAAAATCTATCTGATGTGCCTCAGGCAGAAATGTTGACGGACGAGGTAGTTTATTAAGTTTATGCACGTAATGTTTTGTCTCGTTAGTCACGTTCACTGAGTTCTTTCCTGACTCTATGACACATCATGTGATGTTATTCTGGAAGTCACAGCAACAGGTGAGGTTTCAAACTATGTTGGGAACATGTTGGATAGTGTAAATGAATGCCTCCCAACAAAACATGTCGCCTAACTACAGGCATTTTTAGGAATTTTTTTTTTTTATTTAAGTTTTAAATTTGCCCATACAAAAGAATTGAAATCTAGGTGATAAAAAAGGGGTTGTGGCAGGAGAGAGCAAGCAGCTTTAGGCTCGTACAAAATAAACCTCCCCTCAACGAACTGAAAAAAGAATAACAAAAAGCAAAAAAACAAAACCTAACCAATCAGAAAACAATCCAAAGAGAATGCATAAAAAGAATATTAAGAAATAAGAAAATATGACAAAATATTACGTGTACTCCCATACATATACACATATCAATATATATGCATACATCACACGTACACATATACATACAGCAGGAGTGTAACAGCAAATTTTCCTTCTAGAGTGACTTGTGTCGATCTAAAATAGTTTTTCAAATTTTCAAAGCAAAATTCAATTGTATTGATATAAAGAATTTGTTCCTTGTATTAAGAAACGTCAAACATTATCTAGATGTGTTTTTCGCACTTATAATGGTAAATGGTTGTTAACATTACTCCAGTTCATTCTCAGACGTCCTGGGCATGTGTATTGCATCAGCAGTGGCACTTCAGATAATGGTGTTTCATGTCAGGAAGCATCAGGAGAACCAAACAGGAGAGATTTTTAGTCCATGTTTGTGGTCCACACAGACCGAATAGAGGCCTTGTGCTAAATGTTTGTGTGGTTCAGTGTATCAAGCTTTTCCAGTGTTTTATCTCCTCTACCACTGCACAGAAAGGCATTTTCTTTTTCTCTATTTTTGGCAATAAAAAAATTCACTAAATCGATTTCCTGTCACTGAATCGTATGGCATGGTATCACTCTAAATGAGCCCATATCTTTTTTGTATCATATTGCCACCCATGTATGGTAATACGCATTGTATCTTTGTTAAATCGTATCATTACACCCCTAACACACACCCATACATGAAAAACACAGGGAAAATATGCCTTCATATTGCCTATATATCATGAATTAGATGTGAAGACTGTTAAAAATCTCAAAAGATAAAGAGCCCTTAAAAACATTTGTGTAAGCATTTAATACAGATATGTTACATAATACTTTCAACCACAGGGAAATACACTGACCACAGAAGGACAATCTACTGGTGTCGTATCTTACCCGTTTTGCATAGCAGCACTGGGGTCATATGTGAGCGTCATTCCAGCCTGGGAGCAAAACAAAGCACAGGTTTGGCAACTCAACTAAAGCATGTCACAACAACACTTAACACATCATCAAACTGAAAGTCAATGTGTATCTACTGGGATTAAACACAGGACTTAATGTTAAAACAGCAGAGGACCTAACCATAACATAACTCAGCAAACAAGAGTGAAAGAGATGTATGATTTATTCCTTTAGATGTTCCTTCTGCAACACTAAACAACAATTTTGTCCTTCTTAAGTGCCTCTGCTTTAAGTATTTATCAAACTAGCTGTTGTTTATCATACAACACTTCAGGTGCACCTGAAACTTGTGCTTTATTTTTCCTGTCCGGTCATGTATTGGTTCCCATCAGCCACTCACACTACCCACTCCACCCTGAGCACCACTCACCAGTCTGGAGTCAGCGTCTCTTCCCCAACCCCGACCATTCTGAGCAAATTTATTCTGACTCTGTCTCTTTTTCTGTCCACCATCGGCAAACTTGCACAGCAAGGGTTCAGGTGGTGCTAAAGAGAGAGAGGTGGAGAGAGAATGAAATAAAGGGTTCGTCTTAAACAAACACCACACACACGCAAAGATAGGCGCACACACACACTGCTGTCTTTCATTGCATGCCTTACAGTCATTCACTCCCTGAAGCCTGGGAGTGCACATTTACTGGCCTAGCCTGAAAACACAGACATCTAATTTGGCAGCTGTGGAGCTGTAATCCCTTCCCCTTCCTAAAGGAGGCAAGGCCAGCAGAGACTATTTCAGTCTAATAATCCAATTAAAAAGCTTAAAGAGGGAGTGGAGGCCACACAGAGCAGCTCTCTCTCTGCTTCTTTGTCTGTGCTCTCGACTTAGGGCTGAGCGTATATGAGCTCTGACTCCTGTTGGAAGCATGAATCGGCTGGCTGGCCATACCACCCTGCCTGCTGAACACTGTCCATTAAATCTGCATGCATTATGATCATTACAACACATATCCTGTAATTTTCTTTCACTAAATTTTGCTAATGGCACCGTAGTCGAACTACATTTCACAGTGAGTTTCTGCTGAATATAATCACGCGTATACCTTACCTGGAACACCTGCAGGTGTCTTTATAAACTTTCCGTTGAAGTGAGAAATAACTGCATCACATTTTTCAGTCGACTCCATCCTGAAGTGATAAAAGACACACAGAGCATAACTACATGAGAGGGTAACTGCAGTAACAAAGTGGAGCAGGTACTTTCCAAGACCTGCTTCCTTCTTGGTAGGGGGAGGAGGTGTTTCACTATAAAAGACTTGCAGCCCAGTGTGTTCATGTGCTGTGGGTTCAACTTGTGTGGTCTTCACTATTTGGGCCACACGGACCTGTTGGTGCACACGTATGTGCACGAAAGCGTTCCTCTGATGCATGATAATATTTTTGTTTCGTCAATCACAGCCTTGGCTTCGCCTGCCAGGTATTTCAGTCAGACGTCAGGTTGTGCAAGTGTGACTGACGGAAGAGACATCACCACCTATAATTAAATCACCCAGTCATTGTGAAAGTATTTTTAAAGGAGTTTCCATTGACAGTTTCTTTTATTGCCTTGTTATCAACAAGATAGCGATGTATGTTTTTAGATATTAATTTTGGATAAGAAACACTTCCTCCACTGAGCTGCATGAGCATCATTATGGTGAGAAAACAGCAAAACCCTGTGTGTTTTTTTAGGAGTCTGAAAGGAGTTATACATAACATTTCTAAAAATCACTTTATTAATGGTAGCTGGTGTCATTAATAGACTGGCTCTCAAACCTGTGGGATTGTTTGAGCTACTGTATCTAAAATAAGCTCCACATTTTTTGCAGACTTTGTTGCCTTCATTGTAAAAAGGATATTGCCACTTGTCTGCCTCCCCTGACATCACATCCATGCTACTGATCCTTTTCCTGTTTACTGCAGTGGTCCTTCAGACCATGACGCATCATCTTAGCTGGACATCATTTATTTACTTTAGATTAATTTACAGTTAGATTTATTAATGTTAAATATGTACGTCTATATACATGTAGCACCAGTAAATATACTGCCTCTTACACCGTTTCAGGATCACGGATCACTATAGAGATGCTCCGAATGATCGGCCACCAATCATTATCAGCCGATTTTCAGTAATCAGTGATTGGCTGGTGGTCTCCAAAAAGGCCGATCAGAAGGGCTGACAGGACAACGCAAAGCTAGACAGTTTATTATTTAGCTCTTTCTCACTCTCTTTTTTTTCTCTGTCCTTTGCGTTTTGGTCTCAAAAGGCATAAGTTTAAACGGCAGCTTAATCAGAGGCTTGTAAAAGCTGCTTCAGTTTTAAACTCCGGGATAGCGTTAAAGTCTGAACAGGCAGAAACAGAGACATTACATCAGCACTTTGATAGGGTATCATTAAAAAATAAAAAATGCTAGTCACACATACTGCCTCGCATTCTCCGCCTTATTTAAGTGTTATCCAGGCCAGATTAAGAAAATCCAAAACATGTAACAGATATTAATAACAAAATAACATGAGTAAAATTGAAAATCATGTTGTTAACAATAACAAATTACTGTTGAAGTCAATACAGATACAGAAAAATGCAGTAAAAAACACACTGGCTTGCATCGCTATCAGGTGATCGGCTTGTCGGCTGATCGTCATCGATATCGGCAGATACTACTTCCCATGATCCTGATCGGCCCCAAAAATCCTTAGCATCCCCTAAATCAAAAAAATATTAATATAACATTAAATTTTACTGGGATCTGACCTTGCAAAGCCCACTCCTCTGCTGCCTCCATTGGAGTCCCTCAAGATGCGCGTGGATATGACCTGGCCAAAGTGCTTTAACATGTTCTCCAGCTCCTGCTCATCCATCGACAAAGGCAGGTTGGAGATGTACAAGTTTGTTGGGTCTTGTTCTTGTTGCTGCAAGGTGGAAAAGGAGACAGAGGAAGCCAAAGGTAATGTAATTTTTTTTACACCATTTTGTCTAGAGATTATGTGTTGTTTTGTAGCTATTTTTATACTGTAATGTTTATGTCATTAGTAGAGACAGTGTCTCTGTCTCCTGCTCGGGGACTGCAGATGTAAATTAGCTTATAGCTAACTCTGGTGCGGCTAAAGAGGTGTGCATTGCCCCTGTTAAATAAAAAGATAAATGAATAGATACAGGAAATGATTGAAACATACCTAGAAACATTCTGTCCTGACATGTAAGGTACAGCAGAAGGAGTCAAAAAAGAAAGGGAAGGAGACATTTCCATGCAATTCTATGTAATTAATCTCAGGAAGTGGCTAATAATTAAATTGACCGCGGTAATGGGCGTATCATGTGCCTGTTTATCTCTGCTTCTTTCTGTCTGACTCTGCTGGGTGTTTTAGGGAGTAAAGGGTCACTATGTGCAGTGATAAATAATCTGCATGCAGCCCACGCCGGCTTAAAGCTCACATCAGCTGATTTCTTGCTGTATTTTAATAGCATCAGCAGAAACACAAGACACGGCTACGAGTCCCAGGGGAGCGGCCTCTCACCATTAATATTCATCAGCACTGTGTTGTTCAGAGCCGGCTACAGGGACAGGTTGGATTACAAAATGTAATGCGCTGACAGAAAAATCAACATTTCCGAATTAGGGGACAATGGATGAGCCGCAGCCTGTAGTGCAACAAATCCCAGGCAAGGTGAACACGCTCTTTGGTGGCACAGCTGAGCATTTATACTGCAAAGTGTCACCGAAATGACACCCAGTTAGGCAACTGATAAATTGTTAATAGCAGAAAGCGGATTTCTTTTCTGCTACTCAATGAATACTGGCAGGGTCTTTATTGGCACATAGTTTCTACTTCAGAAGAATTTATACTTAAAAAGGGTTTGAGGGTGAAGTGAATGTGACTCATCTTCTCTCAATCATTACTTCAGAGAAATGTGGAAAGGCTCAGAGAAATGCAAGGACGGAACGACAGCAGTGAGATAAGACTGCTGTTTCAGTCAGTCATTAACAGTGACTGACGCACGCTGCTGAAGAGGTGCGGCTGATGGAGGGCTGCTGCTCTTTTCCTTGCTACAGAGACAGGATACTGCATTACGATTGGATGTGTGCTGTGGAAATTATGTGATCCACTGCAAAGACGTTCTTTGGCCATTTTGAATTATTATAATTCAGGTGTAACTGCCAGATGTGTTCGGCCTGTCAGATCGGCTCGGGGTCCTGCGCTTACAGAGGACGAAACACATTAACCTGCAAAAAAGATCTCGCAAGAATGACTCTTTTTAGAATCCCTGACCATGATCTTTCACTAACCCTAACTGTTTTTGTCCATAAAATAAGCAAATCTTTAACACATAATTGTCACATTATTATTAACATAATAAGGTTGTCCCAAATGCACAATGAAGAATATCGCGAGAGTTTCACACTAGTTTACTTTACATTGGAGAGCGTGTGCTGTGCTCGCTACACAGTCTAACGTTGCGGAATGTGACTGCTATTGTGTTGACAAGAATATGGACATTAAGGTAACAAATTGCTCCATCATAAAGGGCAAGAATGTCTTTGTTGAT
This sequence comes from Naso annulatus, assembly GCA_029783625.1. Classification (NCBI taxonomy): domain Eukaryota; kingdom Metazoa; phylum Chordata; class Actinopteri; order Acanthuriformes; family Acanthuridae; genus Naso; species Naso annulatus. The sequence continues at coordinate 13,631,668 of JAPZDX010000005.1, read as the reverse complement.
TAAAATGACAATGACTGCGCGAGTATGCTAACAAATGCTAACTAATTACGAATAGCGCACTAACATGCTAACACAAACGTAATTTTGAGTTAACATGCTAGCATTTTTAGCAGATTAAAGAGTCATTTTAAAAGGTTTTTTCTGTTGGTTTTTTTTTTTCAAGTTTGTCTGGCAGTCAAAGTTGGCAGACCGCTTATGCGTGTGCAGAATGGACTGGGTGCTGAAAGCAATGACCAATCATAATGTGAGACTGCACTCCAGCCAATCATAATGAGTTACATCTTCTGTAATCGCAGGACCCCGAGCCGATCTGGCAGGCCGAGCAAACCGGTACAATCTGCAAATAAACACTGTAAAACTTCACGTCATTGTCCCTGAATCCAGAGGTCATTCAACTTTTGTTCACCCTTTAAGTACTAGAGATAGTTTTTTCACATTTTTGTGCGTCCCCCTCCACTGACAAAAGGAGTTTACATCAGAACAACACATCCGGGAACTTTGCCCTTCTGACACCGTCCTGCCCCCTGCAGCAGTAAAACACAAGAGCTTTACCGGGCAATGCCTCTCCTCCTTCGTTTCAATACAAGTCAATGTAATCATACTTACTTTAAATTATTAATGCATTTATTAATTATTAACATGTGAACAGAATTAAGTGATAGAAAATGCTATATGAATGAGTGTTTACCTCTCTTCAGGAGACAAACAGTTGTGAAATTACTTGTTATATGTGATTTTATCGTATTTTTAATCAGGAATTTACACAGCAAGCAAAATGAGAAATTACAAGTCACTTGAGATGCACAAATTTTTCAGCAATGGAGGGTACACATCATTTAGCTATCAACTGAAACCAGGATCAATTTTCCAAAGGGGATTAATAAATATTACTTCTTCTTTAGACTGGGGAATAAATCTTAGATTCTTGTATACTGCTGTGCTGTTAGTACAAACAACTAGACTACACAACATCTTCTCGGCATGGCAGATTTAAGTCAAATCAGCCTGTTTTGACTATTTGCACTGTTACTATCTATGCATAAAGCAGGACTGCTTTCTCCCCAAACGATGCGTGGCAACAGGAGAATGCTCTGGATGACATATTGCTGGGCTGATGTATAGAAGTGAGATAGTGAGAACAAACCGACACTCTCGCTATCTGACTCATCAAATTCAGATGAAACTAAAAAAAACAGGGAGAGGAGTTCAAATATGAGCAAAGACTCTGTTACTGTTACCTCACGAGCAAAATATATGCCTTATTGTTAGCATATTACAGCACAGAAGTATTGTAAATTAGTATAGTAATAATACAGTAGACAATCTACTGACAATCACTCTGTACCGGCACATGCACATGTATGTGACTCTTCGTTTGACGTGCGTTTTCAGGCCTGCTCTAAGCCAAATATCCAATCCAGTTGTCTTTTTAGAGCACATGTTAGAATGGATGGCGATTATTTCTGAAGTGCTGCAAGAATGCTCATCAGAATAAATTTAGTTTTCCTTTTAAAACGAAAATGTATTAGTGTGGATGTAGCTTGTGTCTTCCTCAAGGGCACTACAGTGGTGGTAATGAGGAATGGGCATGTGGTGCTCTTTCACCTCCCCCACCCTCATTAAGTCTGCTGATCCAGAGATTAAACTGTGACTTTCTGGTCACAAAATACAATATAAAACAACTCTGTTCCTCTGTAATTTTCATTTTCAACGCAGCAAGGTAAGACTAAGAATTCCATGATAGGCAATTTTTGCCAACATCACACTTTTATACAAATGTGCTTCAGGTAAATTCCCTTGTATGCATACAGAGAAAGAAAAGCACATAATCAAATATCACAAGACATCCAGTGAAATAACATAAGGTAAAATGAAGGGAAACTCTCATCTGGCTACTTCCCACCACCCACCATTGAAATAATAATGAGAGAAAGCCCATTGAAGTGTGCTTGGGCAGATAAAAAAAACAGGAAAAGGGACCTTTGTCAGAGAGTCCATTAAGCCCAAACAAGCCTCAGTTATAGTGAGAATAAAGCTGGAGAGAAAGGTTCACACTTTATAATGGCATTTACCTTCCACAATACAAAGATTAAACTTGGGCATGCCTCTCCAAGCTGCTCTATTTTAATTAAAAAAGTAAAATGGGTGCACAGAGGCATGTCAAGAAGCTCCACAGATCCCCAGACAGGGAAATGAGGCCAAGGGTTCTTGCTCAGTGCAGTATGGGAACTAATTTCCCCCGACTGGTTTCTGTTACCATAACTACACACAATTATTTACTTCCTTTTCTAATGTCAGTGACAGTAGATGCCTAAAGTAATACAGTCCTAATCTAGAGCCCTTTCCTTTATTATATTAAAAAGAGATAGAGCCAAAGCTGCAGTGTATTGAAACTATGAATGACTGTCCATGTTTAATCTTTAGGGGAGATACTGAATGTATATGGAATGGTGCTTTGGAGGCGATGTCATCCTGCTGTCAGCAACACAAGCCCCGGCACCCTACAGTCTGACTGTTGGCGCCACTCATGTCTGAAACCCCTCTAAAGCCTGGCTGAGAGCTGTGGGCTAACAGACTACTTTTACTGTATATATCAGTGGTGTATATGCATGCAACCCTTGTAGGGAAACACACAAACCTTATATGCAATGGTGTTTCCGATATCAATACCCGTACTGGAAATGCCTCTGATACTTCCTTAATGGGACAGATGGATCAAGTACTGGCGAAAACACGCATGCTACGATCCGATAAAACATAATTTATTTATAAGTGATGGGACTCTGCTACTTCCCAATAGTGTCCATTGCATCCGCATGGAACTTTAAAGATTTTTTACGGTGCAATATCCATAAACAACAAGCGATTCGACTAATCTCAAGTACATTCATAACATAACATCCTGACAGGGCTAGTGGTATACACCTATATAGCAGCACTGTTATCGAATTATCTCTACATACTCTACAAACACAAGAGTAAACTACCAAATGCAATTAATCACTGAGGGACTGATTTAAGTTCACAGAATGTGGTGCAACACAAATGTGCATTTTATCAACACTTAATATGCTGCACTATTAATAAAATAGGAATAAAACAGACTTCATACAAAAAGAAATGGAATGAGATGAATGAAGATGAATGAGATACAAAAGAGAGCAAAAGATCAAGCAGGAAGGCTTAAGCGTGCAGCAACTGTCTCATTAGAATATCACAGTTAAATATAGTTATGAGCTCGCTGTGAATGTCTTGTCAAAAGAAAGAAGTAGCTTACATTATGACCTCAAGCTGAGTAAACACAAACCACGACATGACAGTGTGATATCTTAATGCAAATTGTGAGGCTATAGTCATCCAGACACCATAAATAGTCAGCATTTGCTAACGTGTCCCTCCTTTTCTTTGTGCAAACCTTAACTAAGTGAATGCGCAATAAGAAAGAGTTGCACATTGCAAAGTCTCACACTGCTAACATGCAAAATGGGACTTGCAAGTTGCAAAAACATGGTGCAAATGTGACACCAAAGAATGTGTTACTAAACTGTGGAAATGACTTAAATAAAATAGAGTTCAGTAGACATGCATGTGCAAATACAAACTATTTTTTGCATGCCCTGCTTTCATGATTCATCTCAGTTATCTCAGTGTCACTGAGCAGTCTACAGACCAGTGGTTGTGAAGCATAAACCCGACAGGATTCCAGTCCTGCTATTTAATACTACAAACACTAGTTTTAAGTTGCCTGACCAGCCAGATACAGTTGAAACAGTGTTACTGGGTGACTTGTACAGATGTGTTATCAGACAGTAACGAGTCCTCACCTTTGCCATCTGAGCTTGGACACCGGTGGTCTTCAGGGCAGCCACAGCTTTCTGAGCTGCAGCAGGACTGTCAAAGTCCACAAAGCCATATCCTGAGGAGACAAGCAGCACAGTTCGGTCAATATTCTGAAGTCAACATAAATAATGGCTGAGCCTCCATGTTGTGTAGATTGACATAATGCTATGTGTGGTCATCATTATGTTTAACATGCTGTTAAAACAAATGCAGTTTGCTACTTATGTGATTTTACAGTATGTGTCCCTCTGCATTATTCAGGTCTATATAACTGTGTGTGTTTATGTGTGTATTTATGTTTGTGTGTGTGTGTATGTGTGTGTGGGCATGTTTGTGTGTGTAGAAGTAGAGGAAAAAAGTGCTGAGGATGCAGATACCAGTGTGACGTTCATGGCTCAGGTCAGCTCTTTGTCCTGGGGGGTACAAACAGGCTGAACCTATAGTTTCTAACTTCTACTGCAGCGGATTAACCTCTTGTAGTTAAACTAAAGTGAATATTTCAGGGCTTTTTTAGTTGAGAAATGAGTCATATTGACAGTAAAATTTAAAGGACCACACAAGTCTTTTTCTGACTTCATACCATTAGCAGAAATCGTCCCTATTTTCAATAAATGTTGTTAAAATCTGACTATGTGTATACTCTAGTAGATCTCAGACTGCCTTTTTAAACCTCATTCACTGTCATTCATGTAGAAAACAGGGAGCAGAAACACTACAGGACACGTGCAAGTTGCTAGGCATAGGTAATTCATC
>JAPZDX010000005.1:13594905-13615676 GCA_029783625.1 Naso annulatus | reverse complement strand
CCTCTGTTGTTGTTCATATATTAAAGGATGCATACCAAACATTCCACCGTGCGGCTGGTCCTAGATGTGATATTCTGATATTGCGTGTACTCTCAGAACCGATGAAGAAGACAGTAAAATCAGAGAAAGAGAAAACTAGGCTGGGTAAAAGTAAGTAATGTAGGCTGCCGATGATCGATGTGACCCTATGGCCGTTATAACTGGAGTTACTTCATGCACATTTTTGAGAAACGCTGTGGCGCAAACGCATGCATTTTCCCTTTATTAACAGCTGTCACTGATTGAAAAACATCGATAAAAAAGAATATGGTGAAGGCAACACGGAACAGACCAAAACACTGCGATATCTTCAATATAATATTTATATATATTTGACCTAATTCTTACTTTACAGGCTATATGAGTATAGCCTATTAGTTAGGCTATTTTAAAGAATGTGTGAAATAGAACAATTTCCCTATGGGGATAAATAAAGTATCTGTCTATCTAGAAACAAAGTTTGGTTCGCCATTGAAGCAAAGGATCAGCCCAGCCAAGGTACAAAACAACAAATTTCGCAATTAAATAAAGATACTCACGCAGATAGCCTACTAAATGTTTGTATTCACAGTTTTGATTTAAGTTTGTACAGTAGCTTCTTCCTCAACCTCCATACAGTGGAGATGAATACAATTTCCCTTGTGGCGCACAGGCAATATCTTTGAAGTAATAACAACATAATTAGAAACACTGTTTTTTTTTTCTAGCGTTTAAATGAGATTTGTGTAAAATTCTTAATCTGTCAAATGTTATTTTTGCAGATTATCCGAAAGTCTAGGTGGCAAATATTGCAAAACCTATGAAAATAAAATAGAAATGATCTGTATGCCTGGACACCACTAGAGGACAACAGGAAATTACTCTTTCCATTATTCAAATGAACTGATCCTTAAAGGATTAGGTTTTGCGGTATATAGCAAAACGCTGTTGAAATAGGTGCCTTCTACTAAGGATTGTGTGCAGTGAGACCCACTAATGTGAGTGATGGGTGGTTGTGTGTGTGTGCTTGTGTTTGACTGTGCATGTGTGTTTAGGGGTCTTTATTGGAGCTAAGAGGGGCAGACTGGGCTATAAATCAAAGGCAATCTACCCACCACTGTCACCTGCTGATTGGAAAACCAACAGTGGTGACCGAAAATGTGAATTCATGGTGACCTTCAGCGAGGTACCAGCGCTGTGCTCTTACCACTGTCTTGTTCTGCCTTTAAAGTCTCCATAACCATTTGAACCTTTTTATCTTCCTGACTTAGTAGTTGTTGATAGCAGATGTGGTTTGCCACCACTGTCAGTTAGAGTAAATAAGACAGAAAAGATCCAAATTAAGTATTACCTGCCTATATTCCTGTCTATTATTGCCCTTTTATTGAGGGCTTTTGCACATTGGGTATACATAGGTGTGATATGTGATATGCCTCCCTGAAATGAAAGCAAAGGTCACCATTGGAGCATGTAGAAAAGTTCACCAGGCCAACAGGAGTCAATGGGTCAGCATTAGAGGAGAGGGAGAGAGGTCTGATTCAGCAATCTGCTCATGGCACTAAAGAGGGGGTTAGGCAGAGAGGCAACTGAAACACCACCTTTATGAAACGGTGAAAGGAAAGGCTATCTATGATCCCTCCATTTGTGTAGCACTATTATAACACCTAAATAAAGCAACAAATGCATTAAATAAAACTGAAAATTAACCCAGGGAGAATCATGTTACTGCTCTTTATACCACAAACCAGACCTTGGATGATTATCACTTAAATGCAAAGTCTGCAGTATGCCCAATATCCCATTACATCACTTGAAGCAGATTGCTTTGATATTAAAGCTCAGTGTTTGCTAACAGAAAAACAGATGCCCAGCTCTCCGTCTTCCATTAGATGCAGCTTTAATTGCACATTTCTGATCATTTAAACCTACACAACAATCGTAAATGCAAAAATACAAGATCACTAAGACACAAACTTGATGCACAAGCTCACACTCACTCACAAACGCTCACTGGGTATTTCCAAGGGAAATAAGAGAGTGGGGTTATTTTAGGACATTGCTCTTCTCGCTCTCAGCGCTCTCTGAGCGAATGTAAACAGTGTCTACCAGAAAACAACTCAGAGGTATATGAAGAAAAGGTCGCTCTTTGTTTTTGTCCTCACAAATCATAACAGCGATTACGCTCCCACAGCTCATTCTGTGAGAAGCAGAGAAGAGATGGTTATCTCGCCTTCCTCTTTGTGTTAGATTCCCGAGAAGCGGCTTCACAATCAGTGCTGCGCAGAGTTTTAGCAGCTCCAGGAAGCTTTTAGTAACAGCTCTGTGCCTTCCTGCCTCGATGGAAGGGTTGGGCTGGGGCGTGTAACTCCTCCTTGGGCTGAAGCAGATTCATTTCCCCTGAGTCTCAATTGCAAGTTAGCCACAAAAGAGAGCTGCGGGTGCCGATGTGTGTGTGTCACACAGAGAAAAAGGCCACATTCACAACTTCGGTATTTAATTGAGGTGCTGGTGTGGGGGTGGTGCTCATGGCAGCCTTGTTCTGTTATCCAAAAATGAATGAGTCACTTTACTGGTTCCATGAAATAACGAACAGGATCATCTTTTCCAACGCCTGAGACATACCTTACAGATAATGAGGATGTGCTTGAATGACTAGATGGTCTTGTCTTCACAAGAGGATCCTTTCATTATGTTTTTATAAGCCCAATTTGTGTTTGATATTCAGCAAATGACAACTTGGATATCATCACACAGGTGAAGGCAGCAGTCTCCTCATTTGCCAAGTGCTTTGCACTCTAATAATGTAAATGATTGTAGTTGTAGCACTAACTTACTAAGTGTTAACTTACGAACAAATCGGCAAAATAATTTGGAAATGAAGTAACAGGAGATCAAAAATCACTGTTAGAATCTGGTGTGAAATGTCCCTTAGAACATCTCGTAAACTGGTACTATCATAATGAAAAGCTGATAAATAACAGTTCTGTTTTATTGATCTCTGATATCATTTTTCACTATAAACACTTTATGAAGTGACATAAAAAGATCATAAAGACAGAGCTGCATGTACAAATGTTGTCCCCGAATTATGAGCCTACATGATTACACACAACGTGGCTATTGCTAGTTTTTAAAGTCGTCCTCACATACAGTGGTTTAAGTATGATATGGTGGTTTTGAAATCACTGACTTTTTTATACACATATTAAACTTTTTCAGGGTACTTTCCGTTATACTTTCCAGTGTATGAGAGGAAATACTTGACAGCAGCAGGAAGGTGTTATTGTGCAGCTTGGCCTTCATTTTGCTCATGTCAAATGTCCCGAAAATGAGAGTCATATGGGTACAAAGGCCTGACGCTGACATAAAGAGCAGCGCCACTGGGCTGTTTCATTGTGTCTATTCTGCTGCCAGGCAACTCTCCAAACTTTATTGTAAACATTGTATGGTGCTGTTCAGCCTCAGCATAATGCCATTGTCCACATTCTCACCGTGACAATTCACCTTGATTTCAAGTTTACTTTAGTGGAGGCAGCCTGGCCTCAACTCTCACCAAAATATCACCAACCAAGTACTTCTTTGCTGGGACATGTATCAGCAACAAAATGAAATCATTCACACTCAGTGCTGCAGACACAGCAGTAATACATGCATGAACAGAAAACGGTAATTGAATGAATTGCATATATGTGGTGCTTTTCTAGTTTTTGGACTACTCAAAGCACTTTTACAACACAAGTCAGCATTCACCCGGTCACACACACACACATTCAGACACAGGCTTCGCTACAAAGAGTCAACCTGCTCATCAGTAACTCATACACACACACATTTACACGCTACTAGAACAGCCAACGTGAGCAATTTGGGGTTCAGTCAAGGACACTTCGACATGCACACTGGCGGACTGAACTACCAACCTTTCTGAGGACGTCATGCTCCATCTCCTGAGCTACAGCTCAGACTTGTTCGGCCTGAAAAGTTCAGGTCACATTCATTGATATGTTGAATTCGTGTTTAATTTGATGAGACAAACAAAGGAAGCCCATTGTGGGATAAAATTCTTGGCGGTCACAGGAGGTGAAGAAGACACAGCAACATTTTGCATACTTAATTGAATTTTATCTACCTATTTATTGATTATTTATTTATAAATTGTCGTTTTATTGTTTTACTTGGTACATCATTTGATTATTCCTAACATATTTTTTTAATATTCTATTTTGTGCTCTCATCTTTTTATTTATTTCTTATCTGCTGTGTTAGAGTTTTTATTTATTGAGCGATTTTTACCTGATATTGTTAGGTTTTATCTTTTGATGTGTGTGTGTGTGTGTGTGTGTGTGGAGGGGGGGAGTTTTTGTTTTTATTGTGTGAAGTACTTTGTGCTACAATTTGTTTGTCTAATAATTGCTAAACAAAAAATAAAGTCTGAGTGATTAATTGATATGATTTTACATGTCACTGCCTTCATTTTGCATTAAAAAAAAAAAAATAGAGGTGATCGAGCTTTTGTAGTAGCCTAATCTATGGAACTCACTACCTTTTAATATACGTGTTGCCTAATCCCTTGAATGATTGAAATCTTTGGTCAAGACTCACCTCTTCTCTTTGGCGTTTAGCTGAACGATGACACATCTATTTAACATATTGTATTATTTGTTTGAATTGATCTTGTGCTTGATGTTGGCATTGATATTGTGCTATCTGTCTATATTTGTTTTAAACTTTTATCTGGTTATTTTAATTATTTTTAAGCTTCTTTGTGCAGCACTTTGGTCAACTGGGGGTTGTTTTAAATATGCTACACAAGTAAATTTGGCATTGACATTGACTATAGATGAAACTTGGCCAACTTCTGTATGGAAGCATCTGAAATATCCCACAAAATCCAAACTTCATACATTACACTTTATATACTCCTGCTTTTGTGGTCATCTGTTGAACTGGTAAACAGTCCCTGAGGAGCGTCCTCAGTCTTTAGTTTATTCACTAATAACCCCTTAGGAAGTGTGTTTAAAGATGCCCTTATGCAGAAAAGAGTATGAGTTTCACTACTTTTAACGTAGGATAAGTGAAAGTGCGTTCCCACTTCTCTGCGTTTCCTGTTTCTGGCAGAAATAGTCCATCTGGAGCCATAAGTCTCCTGCTGATAAATTTTTCATGAGCTTGAGTAATGAAGGGCGCTAGAGGGCTCTTTATGTGAGCCAAGCTGCCTGCAGGTCAGCTGGGGACTTTCTTTTTCACCTCACGCACCCTTTCACTTTTTCAGTTTTCCCTCACCTCCACCGAAACTTTTCAACCTGCGCTATAACATTATCGCTGTACGGTTGGTTGCTTTAATAGTCTCAGTCCTGAAATAATTGCAAGCAACCAATGCCAACTTGTGCTCTGTGTTCAGTCAGGACATGTTCTGAAAAGCGAAAAGAGTATCTAAATCATAACATGAATCCAGCTTTTTGCATGCTCTGTTTGTACAGCATTTAGAGATGAAATCTACGTTCAGTCAGCCAATTGTGAAAATCGAACATGCCTCATCAAGTCCACCCAGTCTCGTGAGAACATAAAGTATATGCAACCCGACACACTGAAACCTTGGTTTGAGGGTATTAGGAATAGTAAAAGCGTGGGAGTATTTGTAGGTGCCAACATTTCCCATAAAAGCACTCAGCTGAACCTCACCCTCTGTGGGAAACATGCACCACTGATCCTCCTTTTAAACATGACTATTGATTTTGGACATGCAAAGTCTCTTATCTTATGCTGACAAATTGAAAATCAATGCATGTGTTTAAGAGCAACCAGTAATATATTGTTGGCTCACTTGAGGGCTTCTGGACTCTTGCATTAGTCAAATAAAATGAACATTTGCACATTTATGCATTTGCAGTAAAGTAAGCTTAAATAAATTTACCCTTGACCAGAAGTGAAAGTTGTGTGTGTGCAGTGATGCTCATTTTATCATCATGTTGGTTCAGTGATGCGTCAGGTAGCAGGAAATATGATTAATTATGTTTCAAACTATTAAAGAGATGCTACAATGTATTAAATTGGTGTTTATCACCTTGCATAAAATGGAAGCTACATCTTGCTCAATGAGAGGTTTGTGGTTTCACTCTTATGTAACAGGAACAGGGAGAGAACTTCCTCTCGCTATCAATCAGGAAATTCTATAAGCATGCAGGAAAGTCTTCTTGCAGAATGTCTGCATAATAAAAAACCTGAATGATTGTGATATAGGGATTATAGTGTATTTGCTTGTGCTTTAATGCACAGTGAATCTGTTTAACGTTCTTAATCTTCCTGGAATTTGGCTTAGAAAAATCCCCATACAAGAGTGTGCAAGAGTAGCAGACAGCTAATGACAACAAACATGCCCCATAAAAATTGAGAATAAATGAGTAATTGTCTAAATTCTTAGAACTAAAGGATCTTCTCACAGTTTCGCAACAAACTCATCCCCGCCCCATCCTCTTCAAATAGCAGGAAGCCCCTGAGGCGAGAGCCTCCACCAAAACAAAATTGTGTGCAGCTTTAGCTTTTGAAGGAAACCAAAGTGGCTCGCGGGTGTGCTCTGATGTCACAAACACACTTTCACATGTAGGGATTAAAAACACACAAAAAAGTCCCCTCATAGTGAGATCGATTGTTGTGGCACTATAAACTTAGATGATTTACTCATAAACCACTGGCAAACATTCTATGAAGAGAATGTCTAAATTTTTTGTCTCCTTTCATTTCCAGTTTCTTGGTCTTTTAACGCCGAAGTTTCTCTCCATTCTCTGCCTCGTCTCTGTGGACTCCTGAAATTTGATCTGTGTGTTTCCCCCTGCATTCCTCCTCTCCCCCTCCACCCCCGGCATGCCAGAGTCCTCAGCTCTGCCCTCTATCTGATCTCGTGTTTCTGCAGACCTACAGCAGATTGTTTATTTTGCTAGACACAGAGGAAACATGGATGCACTCTTCACTGGCTCAAGATTTACTGCTGAGCTCCAACCAGGCTCCAGTGTGACGTCTGTCTTGAACAGGGCCCCCTTATAACAGCAAGCTTAGTATCATTTTCACCACCGACACACCGCGAAGGACAGCAACATTAGATGATCACATCGGTTGATACATCGTGTTATTGTGCATACAAATGAGCCACTCATCCCACTAAATGTGGATTCTGGGAGCACATGATCCAATGAACCACATGGACCAATGCCAGATAATGGACAAAGGGCAAGAAACCAATATCTGATCCTTTCATATGTCTTCTCCAGGGAAAGCTGGGTGATGCTGGCAAAGGACACCACATTTCCCCTGAGATCATTTCTGCTGAAATTTATGAGGCATCTCTGCACCACTGATGTCTTTCATAAGTGAGGTCAGGGTGTGAGACAAAAAAATCACTTTTGGAGACTCATTTTCAAACAAAAAAACACGTCTCTGCTCACTTTAGCATGTGCATTAGGTGTAACTATCTGTTTAAAGCAGCTATACATAACCGCAACTCTAAAGGCGACAGTGTTTTGTCAGTGAACAATCATCATCTGTATTTTTCTTCTTCATTTCGACCTCTCAGGATGTATTTGTTGTTGAAGTGCTTATCCATTGTGGTCTCATAATGCAGGAAATGCTCATATTAATGGCGGAAATACCTCTCTGTGAGATGTGAGATAAATGCACACATGCCTCTCAACCTATGCGAGTGTGGTAGCAAGCGAGAATGCACGGTGGAGCCTTTGTGGAGGCAATTATGATTTATGGGTCACACAAGAGAGAGTGAAGTATAAGTGCAGGGCAGCCAGTGCTTGGAAGGAAGAAAAAAAAAGACAGAGAGAGCGATCAAACAGCACATCACCACATGAAAGGGGAGAAATGAGTCTCATCATGTTTCTCTGCTTTAGTATTGTTTACGCTCACCAAGACATTGCAGCTTAACTGAAATGCAGATAAATTTGAGATTTTTTTCATTTTCAATCTGATTTTCTGATGTTTTTACTTAACATATTAATATCTTGACATCCGGCTGGGTAATAGAATTTCCTCCTCAGGGAGAATGAAGAAAGAGAGGATTAATGGACTGAACAGAAAGACAAAATGGTCCTTGATGCAGATGGTTGTGGTCATCGAAATGGCTCATCTGCCTCACCCAGTGTTTAATTATCAAATCATTGCATATCAGACCCAGTCTAAATGACATTTTTCTTCACCAGAACCACAAGACAAGAGTTATGTAAGACTGCCATAAATTCAGTTCAAAGAAGGAGTTCAAAGCAGCCATGAAAACCATGTGAAACCCTTAAAGATGGTCTGCTGTTATCTCCCTTAAAGGAATTCCAAGAGTTTTTTTTATACGATTTGAGGTTGTTTTTTTGCACTCTGGGAGTGTAAGTCATTGTAAGCAGGAGCAGAGGTTGAAGTTGGAATGTCAGTGAGGGTCAGAGACAACAACCTCTGTGGTCAGACTCCACAAAACGACCCCTGATGGAGCCGGGCTACTGGAGTCCCACTGTGTTGGACTGGCAACACGGAGGTCTGCACCAAGTCATGCTGGAGAAAAGATCTTGCTCTGTCAGACAGTTCTGCATGAAATTAGTTAGAAATCAAGACTAAAATTAGTACGTTTTGTGTTTTTTCAAGAAAAGTAACACAATTTAATAGCTTTCAAAATACAAACTGCTTGACATTGTAATGAGGACCTGTACACTTTATTGGGAGGAGATAAATTTATTAGAAATTCCAGCACCTGTGCCTGCTAGCTATAGAGAGATAACAGGAAGCCACTTGCTAAACATCCCAAGGGACGCCGTTATAGGTCCACGAGAAAGGTGCAAGAATGTACTGTAGCTAATAAACATGTCTAAAAAGCACCAACCGGGAAAATCTCAAGCAAATCTTGCCATTGACCAAGTATAATCATCTGCAGTGAATAATCACATTGTATATCTGATTCCTCCACAGAGAGATGTGAGGAATTTTCAAAATAGCAGAGATTACGCAGCATTTTAGTACAGAAATAAGAGAGATTGTGACTGATGTGGACTCCTGCCCACTCTCAACATTTAGCCATTTCAATGAAATCTCTCTGTCAACCCTGGAACACATTGGTGCACACTCGAGATCATCCACCTGCGCTTCAGACTGTGTTTCCATTTGGTTTTTAAAAGCGATTTTCAGACAGTTGGTCCAGTCATTGTAACCATTACTAACTGTTCTCTGTCCACTCGTTTTTTCCCATCCTACATTAAGCTTGCCACTGTTAACCCCCTCTTAAAGAAGCCTACGCTAGATCCCTGTGTTTATAGAAAGTTTTAGACCCATCTTCAAGCTGCCATTTTTATCAAAGATTTTTGAGAGGTGTTTTCATGCAACCAATTTCTCTCATGAGCTACGACAATATTTTCGAAAAGTTTTCATTTGGCTTCAGTGCTGAAAATAGGTATGAGACAGAGTCACAAATTTCATCTGGTTCATCTCATATCTGTCAGGCAGGTTTTTTCCTTGAGATGCCTGATGAGGCCTACTCATGTGCCCCTCTTTCTTGTGGGGTCCCCCACGGGTCCATTCTGGGTCCCCTCTTTTTCACCATTTACATGGTCCCTCTTCGCCAAATCATACATAGGCATAACTTTGCTTTCCACTGCTACATGGATGCCACACATTATATGTCCTCTGAAAATCTGGTTTCTCCAGTGTCTCATACATCATATCCTGCCTGGCTGAAATTAAAACTTGGATGTCCAACAAATTTCTGAAACTGAATGACTCTAAAATGAAAGCGTTTTCAATCCCTCCTTCTGGCCTTAGCACTAGCAACACCAGCACATTTCCTCTAGTCTGGATGCCCTATCTAATCACGTCCGCAAAGAGGCCAAAAACTTGGGTGTCATCTTTGATTTTGAGCTGTCTTTTGACACTCAGGCGACCAAAATGCGGCAGTCTTGTTTTGCACAACTGAGACAGCTTAACGTAAGTCATTCCTTTCCCCTGTAAACCTAGAAAAAAAGTCATCCATGTTTTTATTTCCTCTAGGCTTGACTACTGCAGTGCATTATATTGTTAGCAAACAAAACTGACAAAGACACCAGCTGACACAAAATCCTGCTGCCGGGCTTTTCACAGGGACTCAAAGAAATATTATGCTAGCCCTTGCTGCCCTTCACTGCTTACCTGTGAGTTTTAGAATTGATTTCAAGACTTTACTGTTTGTTTTTAAGCCTTAAGTGGTTTCCAGCTTGTATTTGCAATCTTTTATCTCCCTATAATCCTGATCGCTACCTGAGGTCTTTCAGCAGGGCCCTACTGATGATTCTGAAATCACTTCTTGTCTCTAAAGGAGACCGATCTCAGGCAGGTAAACTCAGTATACTCCTTTAAATCACTTCCTAAAACTCACTTCTATTGTATGACCTTTTCTTAGTTGTTGTATTTTGATTTTATTGTTTTTATTGTTGTTTATATTGTCTTTAATATCTGTTCTTGATTTTATTTACTTATTTTATCTGCAAAGCACTTTGTTCTGATTCTTTTGAAAGGTTCTCTATCTATCTATGCTTCTAAATATTAGCACTGCTCCTATGCTCCTGCTTAAATGATCAACTTTAATAACTTGTTTTATTTTATAGTGTTAGACTGTTGAATACTGTAAGAATAACTGAAGGGTAAAGTCACTGTGAGGATACTGCAACTTAATAAATGCTCTTAGCTGCCATCTACTGGTGGCTCTATGCTGCTGCTGGTGTTTCGTGGTTTGCTGTTTGCTGAGAAAAGGGCTCTTGCTTCAGCTCACAGTGCAGTGTGGGGAAATATGAGCATCTATGGATGGATTACTGAAGCAGCATACTGGTCACAGGCCCCAGGGCCCAAAGAGTCAGGTGACCCCTGGGCCAGAACGTCTGTTAAAAGTGATTGTTAATATTTCTTTGTGAATGTCAGTCACTGCTCTATAAAAAAGTCACAAAATGACCACAAAAACAACCACTGGAGACAAAATGACCTTGAGAAGACACATAATTACCACAAACAGATGCACAGATTCCACTAAGAGACATAAAACAACAACAGGAAGGTAGAAAACTACACGAGAGACTGAAACAACATAAAGAAACTGCATCTCTTTCAGTTTCCCTCCTAAGTAGGGTTGGGGTACCTTTTACATGTCCGCGCCCAAGGGCCCATTGTCTTATGATTCATCCATGGGTGCTTCTGGTCAAAATCAGAAGTGAGACACATTAGAACTATGAAATCATGTGTAGTCATCCCTATAAAAACAGCTGAATTTTGGTGAAATGTAAAAAAAATTCAGCTGTATGGGAACAGGAAGGGCATTTACCATCATGTCAGCAGGAAAAAGTCTTGCATCATCGTTCACTCACTGTAGGGTCATGTTAAAAAAAGGGGTATTGGTGTGTGGCAATTATAAATTTTTTATTCATTTTATTTGTGAAAAAAGCGGCGAAAGTGTTATGCCTGAAGGACTAACTATTCTACTGTCATCGCTCAAGATTTCTTTCTCATTATAGATTTCACATGCTTGGCTATAAACACGCTTGTCGAGGGAGCATAACAAGGCCACAGCATCACATGATGCTGAGCGTTGTACGAATTACCAAACATAAATATCACCAGGGGGCAACGTGGCACAGCAAAAACACACCTCAAGATATCTGTAATGTTTGCTTATTAAATGTGGATGAAGTTGTATTGTCAGTAATATGTTTCATATATTTTTTACACTAAATATTTGTCTTATGTGTCCTCACATTTGTAAATTTGCAAGACGAGCTTACATGTTGTTGTCATTACATTGTTGTTGTTACAACAATTAATTAAGAATTTCGTTGTTTTTTTATCTGTACATTTAAGCCCGGCTGTCGTCTTGTTTTCAAACTTGTTGATTTTTGTTTGTTTACAAGTATTGTTTTTGGTGACCTCAAGTGGTAATTGTTGCAATGAGCATTCAAGTCATAACACTGCTGGCCTAGTTCTTAACAGCTGGTAAACACATTTGAACGTACAGAATGCAGGAAAACAAATCAAATATTTATTTATATTTTCCATCAAAGATGTACGATGACTATAGATCAGGCAAGGGAAATTTTATTCATTACACTTCAACAACAAGGCAATTTGAAGTGCTTTACACTGAGCATAAAAAGCATTAAAACAAAATATCAAACAGAAAAGCAACACAAGACAATATAAGAAGATATTAAAATACCACGAAAAGTGTTAAATGGTCAAAATAAAAGAATATTAGCCAAGAGGTCACCTTTATAACCCAATATACCATCTAGACATTAATGATGAACATTTACAAAACATGCAAAACATTTACAAAGAAAAACATCAGTGATGATAATCAAAGGCACATAAAAAATTCTATAGCCTTAGCCCTTCTTCACATCAGACATGTTGATTTGTCATAGTAGGAAAAGCACAGATGTTACTAATAACATTAGTGATGGCTCTGCTCTTTTCAAGTGTCCCAGCATGTGCAATACCAGGAACCTGAAACAGAAGCTGCTTAATGGAATTCAGCCATCATCATTTCATTACTAACACCTCTGCTTTTCCTTCGATAAAAAAGTAGAAAAATCTTAGTAAAAAATATACTGTTATGACTCAATGCTCGTAGAATTTTTTTTTGAGCACCTAAACATAATAAATAAATAAATAAATAAACACCGTTAATGAAAAGTGAGAAATATGTGAAACTCTCGGAAAGTGTTTTTTTTTTCCTTAAATTTAATTTCACTTCGACAACCTAAAAGTAAGAGGTACATTATTTATTATTGTCATTATCAGACAAGCTCTTGGAATATAACTTAATGCTGATTAGCAAACCTGAGACACTTTAGAGAATAAAGAATCTTCTCAACAAATCCCACAAACAGACTTGAATAAAAAATACAACGGTCTCTCGACATTTTGTGGCTCCCAGCCTTGGTTCTTATTTAAAATGTAAATTATTAAGAATCTTCCATAACTGTATACTTTCATTATTTTTGAAAAAAGCCAGGATAAAATGTTTTTTTTTATTGCGGGGAACGTTATTAACTGCAGATTTGATGTGCTGCTGAATGCTTATATGTGGAGAGTATAACTGACTCGTGTTTTTTTGCAAAGAAAACAACATGTGACCAAGTGCAAAGCTGTGGCTCACTCGTGTCGTAGTGTTTGAACAACAATGGAGTGACAGAACCACAAGATTACATCATAATGCAGGGTTCAGGTAATAATGTAGGCTACTTAAGTATTGCAAATTTCCAAACAAATTAGGAATCACATCTTTTCACCAAAAATATCAACCGACACAATGAACCGAGGCCTTTAGGAACCTCTGGAGGTCAAATGCATGTGTTGTGGTTGCCCAGTTTGCTCTGTTTACACTCCAGGTTTATATTTGTTTCTTTGTTTATTTTATTTCCCGTGCAAATAACTTTGGATTATCATTTACAGGTGAAATAGATTTACATTTCCTGTCACCCAGCAGTCCCAAATGCCCAGAGAGTCCCCAGAAGCCAAAACTTCCTGAAAGCCAACTGCTCCAGTGAATTTTTTTAATAGCACTTTAAAATACAAAGTTAAGCCTGCAATACTAGCTTATTTAATGAGAGGCCCCCATGCTCACATGGTACATAATCCTAAAAAAGTGGTGTTATATAGAATTAATAGAATTGCCACACAAGGGGCCCATTATAATTTTTTGCTCCTGGGCCCCCTAACAGTGAAATCCGGCCATGCACATTATATGTTCAGCTCTTCTTTATTCATCAGAAATTGCTGAAAGGTGTAAGACAAAATAATAGAGTAAAATGAGCACAGTTTGACTCTAGTTCAGTTGTTCAGAGACACTTTTAACATGCACAACAGTTGGTTTGGAAGAACCCTTAACCAGCTAACCACCCTGCTCTCCTCCGAGCTGCGCGCTGATTGGCCAGCATCGAGCAAAGACGGAAGTCTACAGTGATGAGGGATTTCCCGCAGGGAAGTTACCAACTCAACTAGGCTATGTAAAACATACGATGCCATATCCTCTCCGGCGCTTCGTAACTTTGCAATCTAAAGTTTAGGGCGACGACGCTGCGGTGGTGTCAAAACAACAAATACGACTTTTTGAGCAGTTACTCGGATGAAAGTGAGAGGACGGACGTTCACCGGCAGCGAGGTAAGCTGATCCGGGGAGTTGTTGCTCGGTCGCTTTATCTAATTACGACCGGCTGAATGAGCTGTGAGTCAACCGGTTAGTTACACTTTAGGAAAATACGGAACTGTGTGGATTTACTTGAATTATGCTTTAAACTGCTTCGTTGCTGCGTGTTTGGAAGGCTCCAGTGTTACTGTTACTGTCCTTTTCTAGCTCGGCTTGTTTGGCTTGACTGTGACTCCATGCAGGAGCTGCTGCTGTGTAGAGACTCTGGCAGGTAGTTGAGTTTTTGTGACATTTAATTTGAGAGATTGATCCGTTATTGATGGGCTGATCTGGGTCAAACTGATGTCACCTTGTTTATCATCTGAACACTTAGTTAAGTACGTGTGGTGCTGCAGTTGCCTGAAAAGTGTTCAAAAGTTGTACAACTCCTGGTTAAAAGAAGACAAAACGTGTAAGAATTAAAAAAATGAAGATGCATTGAGGAACTTTATTTATTTGTCATTGCTTTTCAATGTCTCAGCTGCTTGTCAGCTTCGGTACATTATCATTATTTCTTATAGAACCAGAACAAGGCATCTATTGTTGAAATGTGAATGCAATTTTTCTTTTGCTGGTAAGCTGATATTCAAGCAGAACTGCTACTTTTCTTCGGTGATAAGTGCAGGTTTACTTAGTTTTGATGTTGCATAAGTAGCTCACTCAGTCCAGGCAAATATTTGACTGAACTTTTCAGTAGTTCTTGACTTCTTTTAATGTTGCAATGCATGGAGGACAAGTTGGGTCGAAACATTACAAAAAAGGCCAAATGAGCCACTAACTGTGCATTTTGTCTTTGGGAGTGTGTCTCTTCTGCATTGAGTTGTTGGTGTGTGTTTCAAACATTTTGGGATTTCAATCGTAGGGCTCATGTCTGCTGTGTCAGTGATGATTGTGGAGCACACGGCATGGAAAGGAACATTGGAGAGCAGCTCAACAAAGCTTTCGAAGCTTATCGCCAGGTCTCCATTGAGAAGGACAATGCTAAAAAGGAGCTGCAGCAAATGGTAATGGCACGAGGAGAAAAAACATGACCCACATAGCACAGATGATATGCTGAAGAAAAAGCTTGTAGAATTTGTAACCCGCTTACTAAAAATCTGTATAGTCATTTTATTTATGTTACCAGTGTAATGGCAATAAATCTGTTGCATACTGTATGTGTATGAAAATGTGACACACACCAAACGTATAGACGACATAGAGCAGATTGCAGATATTGGTGCAAATAAAATAACAGAAACCTCATTTTCACAGACTGAATATTATGAACGATACACTCAAAAACTTCAAAAGCAGATAGAGGACCAGCAGCAGTTGATTTCAAAACTTGAAGCTAAGTTATCAGCAACGAGGCAACCATCAGGTTAGTGAGACGTCCCAGATGATCTCTCTCAAGTGAATGTTCTCCTGCTATGCAATGCATTCTGGGCGTCGAAAATGACGGCAAATTTTAACGGATCATCCTGAATGATGTTGAATCTGTTTCATCCAGCTTTGCCTTTTTACAAAACTGTGTATTTTCCCTGTTTTGGCTTCTAAGGAGAGATGAAATGTGAGCCCTGCAACCATCGCCTCGATGGGGCCGGCACGTATAGGAAAATACAGTACCCGGTATGTTTGCTGTGTTACTGTGTGCTCTCTCTGTCTCCAATTCTATGTCTAAACTGCAGCATAATGGCTACAAAGCTTGTTTTTCCTCATTCTGGCACTTGAAATTACGTATGTGTGCAAACAGCTTCCTCTCACTCGCAAACATGTTAGTAGTACTTCTGCTTGATGTCTGAGTGTCAACAATAATGTTAAAGGGGCATCAGTGGAAAATGAATACAGCTGTAACAAGGGCTGCACGATTATTGCAATTACACATTAGAAATATGTATTATCAGTTATTTTGACAGACGTTGCAGTTGCGACATGATTTGTGACATTAAAGGGGAATGATCGTGTTTATGTAACTATTCTCATGGTGTTTTGTAACGGGGTCGTGTTTACCGTGTGCACAAAAAGAGACCGCATGAGTGCCCCGCTCCTGTCGTGTTCACTACATTGGAAATCGAATTTATCAGAAAGCTCAGAGTTCACGAGTTGCGACCTATTTGCTGATGTTTTCAGAAATGGCGGAGCCCGTATTGGCCTGCAAAGGACCAAAAGTAGCTATGGCAAGTGTAGACAAGATGTTTATCTAGATATGAATCGACACCTTCATCGTCTTGTCTCTTGTTGCTCTGTAAGACGTTTGATCACAAAGTTATAATGTGACATTTTCACATAGAAAGTGGAGAAGAAGAGTGTCTCCTAGCAATGCTATTCTCATGCGATTATCATTTGAACACTAAGTCTTTCCCGTACACAACTTCACGGCACGACTTTATGACTTCAGTTTGAAGGCGACATAATTTTTCATTGAAAAACCGGGATCTGTACCAAATAAAAATGTTCTGTAGAGTATGATGTTTAGGCCAGAACAAATGTGCAGCACTGCAGTAGCGTTGTGAAGGGTTGATATAATTTTGTAGGCCAACTTGGAGGTTAGCATCGCTCTGGCTGCCTTGGCAAAAAGCTTTATGGAATTTTTGAATGGGATTTTGGATCATTGGTGAAAATGAGCTCTGTGATGAACACAAGTTTATGATACATGCACGATTTGTTCAGCGTGACAGTCTTCACGGATGAACACCGTGTTTGTGTTTTTTGAGGCACACATGAAGTCAGCGGAAGCAAAAAAGCTATTGTTGGGTGGTTGCGTAGCTTAAACATCACCACCCTGAAGCGTTCAACTTCTGATTTAATTTAGCGTGCTTACTTCCTACAGAACTCTCTATTCTATGTCAATTGCTAGTGCCAGGCCCGTTTTTAAAGATATATATATTTTAAACTCTTCTCATGTTATGAAGTCGAACATCCCTGACAAACACTGTAGTCTCATTTAGCTACATGTGAGCAACAATCTTTTTTAAGATGCTTAAAATCATAGAAGTTTAAAAAATTGTGTTCATATTTTGTACTTTAAGTCACCTGTCTTTAGCATGTGTTAACCACAGACCTTATTTCAGGCATTTAACTGAAAACCCATTCAAAGAACACAGACTGTGAGACAAATGAACCAGAAGTGCAAAAATGAGAACTGACTTTCAGGTTTTGGGACTCATTAGCTCACCACTGTACACATTTGAATAAATGCTATTTCAACAAACACATTTCTCCTTTAACATAATTGCACCTCAATGCGATCTAAAAAATTGCAGTAGGCCTTATTTGATTTTCAATTACATTTTGATTAATTGTGCAGCCCTATTCTGTACTACAAGGCTCCAACATGGTTGATCTCTTTGTGATGTAACTTATGAGCACTGTCTGTGACTGAGGTCTGAGTTATCCTTTTTTTTTTTTTTTTTCCAAAATTGTGTTTATTGGTTTCCAGAGAGATAAGTTCCACAGATAAGTAAAGTAAAGATTACATTTTAGGTTTACAAAGTGAGGAAAACGGGTAAGAGAAGAGAAAAGATTTAAATAAATTTAAAGAAAATTAAACAAGGATGAAAACAAAGCAGGTCTGAGTTATCCTTTAATTAACTCTCCATGTCAGCCCGTGAATGTAACATTTTCCTTCGGTGTTGCTAAGCGTCGTTTACACGTACATTGATTACATGATAGTTAAGATAAACGCTGTCCATAATCAAAAGGTAATTTTCATATAGTTTTGTCATGTTATGCCTCCGTTCACGTGTTTTCCAAAAAATTCAAGCTGTTTAGGAAACCTGTGATTAGACTGCTGCTGTGATAGTATCCACCCTCTGTTTTTCTCCACACAAGGTGTGTCCACTGTTACTTCAGCAGATGGTGCTAGAGGATAATATGGCAGCACAGTTCAGCAGCCTGAGCTTAACTGTTCATTATTCAGCTGGGCCAGGAATTATTTTTCACTAGTAAATATAAATTTGCGACATGTGATGAAGACTGCAGATGTATTAAGAATATGCTTTGGGATAATTGGTGCTAATGATGGCCTTGAATGTAATGTGTCTTTTTCAGGAGAATATGGGCACTGCTGCTGTTGCTGTTGCTCCTAATATGCCGGTGAACAGCAGCGTTGACTAGTATGTATCTCTCACTGCACAAAAAAAAAAATCCAAGACATTACAGTTAAATACTGGATGTGTTTTCTCACTCTTTATTTATCGGTTTGTCAGCCAGGACATGGTGGAAGCATTCGATGCAATTGAAGGGAAATTCCGACAGATTCGCTCTCTGACCAGACGACAAAAAGATCACCTGAAAAGGTTCCACGGAGGAAGTGATACGTCAAACGGTAATATAAATTTAGCAAATATCACCTGGCTGAACCCAAACCCACTTGTTTTCTTAATTGAATGACTTTGAGGAAATTTTGTTGAAGTGAGACAGGTTTGTGTTTGTCATAACAGGTGATGAGTTTGCTTGCTTTTGCTTTATTCTAGAAGATAATTAGACAGCAACAGCTTAACTCGGCTGTACTTGAATACCTCGCTTTGCTCTTTTGAACCGTGGTTGGCCACCTGAAAATAATGTAAATAAACTTATTTAATAAATGAACTTACAAATATGTTTGCTCTGAACATAAGCTGTATAGTTAAAAGTATAACATAAATAATCCTCTAAAAATCGACACAAAGCGGTAAAAATGATTATGTTTTGAAATGACCCAGATTTTATTTTAATTTTGTGGCTGGAATCTGTCGACATGTTGACTGAGACAGAAGAACTGTGTAAAAAATCTCGTGTTTTTCTGCCGTCTGACAGATCAGCGGTTCTCCATGCCCATCCAGTGCACAGACCGTACAGCAGAGGCAGAGAGACCCTTTTCTGCGGCGCTGAGGTCAGCGGTGGATATCCCACTCCCGCCCACGTCTCTGGCGTCCCGCGGTGCCAGCCCCGTGGACAGGGACTTAGTAGACTCTCTTTCCAAACTCAGTGTCAAATTCCCGCCCTCTGCGGACAGTGAATATGACTTCCTGAACAGTGCTCCGGAGAGACACATTGGTCTGACCATGTCCACAAAGCGGCCCCTCAGCAGTGTCCCCTCAGCACTGTCAGAGGAGGATCCCGTGGAACTGCCCCTGTCTTTTGTCTACCCCACATCCCCTTCCCACTCGACATCATGCTCGCTCTCCCAGGAGAGCGTGCGGGGACCCCAGCAGGTGAGAATCACAGGAGAAGGTCTGAGAAAAACTAGTAGCAAATTATCAGTTTCTGATTGGTCTTTGCTAATGGAGGAGTGAAACGGTGTGAAGACCCAAAATAAAAAAAAAACTGAAGAAAAAAAAAAATCCTCTTGGCTTAACTTGAAACGTATTACTGTGTAATGTGTGCAGATTCTTTTTTTACTTAAGCATGGATGCTCTGGTTATATTTGGCATCTTTTGCTGGAAAGTGTGAGCCAGATGGAAGCACATTACAGTGTCTGAATCGGATGAAACGAGTGTGCTGGTTATTGGGATTTTATTTGCTGATGTGTGTAAATGCTTAATAAAAAATTGTGAATGACCTGCAGTAGTATGTTAAAGTTGGTCCAGTTTTTTTTTAAAGAAATAATCTGTTTTTATATACATCCTTGGATTACACCGACATAGTGTTTCTAACAGGCAAGAATGCCTTTATAGTTGGAATGGACACATAAATAGTAAGATAATTAAACACTTTGGCATATTGCTGTCGCTGGGTGTGTGTGCAGGCTGTTTGGTTGACGGGACGTCTTCTTGTAAAGCAACAGATATTTCACCTTGAAGGCCAAGTGGTCCGGCACGCTTTTAATAGAGTGTAAGGATTGTTTAGAGCATGAATAATATATTGTTGTCTCTGGTTCGTCCCGCTCTGCAGTCTGTCTGGAGCCCTGAGGCAGTTGACGTGGGGACAGAGCTGGCGTCGCCTCAGAGCAGCAGCCCTCATAAGTGTGCGTTCTGCCACGCCGTGGTTCCTCAGGACCGCATGAACAGCCACCTCTACTCGCATTTCTCTCCAAAGAATGAAGCAGACAATTGACACGAGGAAGAAGAAGAGACTGATGGGTCGAGGCCACGGCTGCTCCAGCACAAACTGTATTCATGGTCTAGCTCTGCCTGCCGTTTAAGTATATGCGCTGTACTGGATTTGAAATGACACTGCAATAAGACTTGAATCCATTTATTTAATACTGAAGAATTGAATGGTACATTTTCTTGCCGATTATATTTTTCTAATATCTTTTCTGAGATTTTACTCTGCATAGTATGAAGAGACTGACGCATGTATATATATATGAGAAAATAAAGCCGACATTTACTCTTGCATTTTTTTAATATTTGAATTGTTTTTAAAGCAGTGCGGCCATTTATAAAAACACAAGGTGAACAAGAGGTGTATTTATTAGCTTTCTCTCTGTAGCATGTATTTGTTTTTTTATTTCAAGACATTTGTTTTAGTGTTTCCTTTTAGAGAGGCATTCATTCTTGGGCAAATGATGATTATTATGGATAGAAATTCAGAAAAAACTTCTGCAATAAGACACCTTTGCCTCGGTTTTATGTGAATCTGTTGCAACTTTGAAATCATTTTC
>JAPZDX010000005.1:13571208-13583758 GCA_029783625.1 Naso annulatus | reverse complement strand
TGGTGGATAGCTAGCTAGCATCGAGCAAAGACGCTAGCATAACGTTAGCCGCTAACACTACTTCAGCTAACATAACTGGCAAATATATTACTCATCAACAATTTACACCCAGTTTATAACAAACCACGCCTTAACTGCTATCTCAGCTTATAATGCTAACCTAAATATAAAGATGGGAATAGCAGAAATTTGATCTGTAACATTTAACATTAGCAGTTAATAGCCACATGTGATTTGTCCAAGTGGTGTAGCCGTAGCTAGCTTTTCAAGATGGAGGACCTCTTAGAGGATGTGCCACTCAAATTGCGGCGGGACTCACATCGTGTACTAACGGAGCCGTTAGCTTGAATTAAATTAAGGAATTATCTGGTTTTTAACGTTGTACGAAACATTTGAGATAATGTAAGTACACAACTCAACAAAATATATAACAGATATGGCCAGCTTTAGACATTTTAATGTGATATTATTACATATTGTCGTTTAACACCACATGCTTGGGTTGCCAAACCCTAATCAGAGACTAGACTGAAACCCTGGACTTGGTGTCACTTTTAATGTCCACCTGTCACAGTTATATTTCACTGCAAAACTATTTTTTGTCTGATTCACACCCTTAGATGTCTTGAATTGAAGAATAACCTGTATTTTTCCCTTGCGGTTGTATTCTACGATGAACAGATTTTTTTCAAGAGTGAGAGCCACTCACTTTAGCTGCTTTTGTTGGCAGCCTATGAAGATAAGTTTCAAAACATCAGACCCATCTAAAAACATCCAAAATTCTCAAAAGCTTCATGTGGTATTTATCTAAGTCTCCTATATTGTGTCGTAGGCTCAATACTTCCAATTCAGTTATTTTGGCAAAAAAGCTACCAAATCCAGCATATCCTGTATCTAATGCACATGTGTAGCTGGGCATGTGACAGGGAGCCTTGTAACGGATATGTTGGATTTTGTAGCTTTTTAGCCGAAATAACAGTGTTTTGGAAGTATTGAGCCTGCGATAGCATAAAGAAGACTTGATTTAAACCACAGGAAGCTTTTGAGATTTTTGGATGGATGTTTCTAAATGGTTTTGATGTTTTGAAACTGTATCTCAATAGACTGCCAGCGAAAGCAGCTAACGTGAGTGGCTTTTTTTGAAAAAATCCATTTAACGTGAAACGACATTGGAAGAAAAAAAAAAAACCTCGTCAATTCAAGACATCCAAGCAGTGTGAGTAATTAATACACAAAATAGTTTTGTGATGAAATATCACTTTAAGTCAAAGTGGTGCAGGCACGAGAGAAAAACACAAAAAGTGCAACAGTTGAGAAAAAACAGAGGAAAAATTCTATCGATTAAATTTAGTGACGATTTCAAAGACTGCCGTTAAACTATGTTGGAATTAATCATTCATGCATATGGAAAAAATAGCAAGAAGATCACTGCATTTATTCTTTATAGCAATGGCAAAGTTTGTCAAGAAATTAAACTGGTTTTCATGTGTTTGTTTGTGACAGCCTGGATGTGAGCGGCGGAGACATAAATCATGTCACATTTATTTTTCCTCTCAACTTGGAACATGGTCCTCTTCCCTGTAGAATTCAGAACTGATCATTAACCTTTCCTGTAGTTCCTTCCCTTGCCTGGTCACATTTCCTCTCTATTTGGTTCCTGGCCCCATATGCCACTTTCCTATTTCCTGCCTGCAGACAGCAGGGAGTAGCTCTATTATCACCTTTCTAGAGCTGTCTTTGAATGTGAGAGGCAATTCCATTTCACTCAGCCATGGGGAGGAGGAGGAGGACGAGGAGGAGGAGGATGAGGAAAAAAGCAAACCGTAGAGAACACAGAAATCGGTTAAGGGTTACTTCTTATAGTTGAATGTAAGATTATTTTGCTTTTTTCTGCCCAGATTGGAGGATTATTCAATGTTCTGTTTGGAAGGTGCAGGTTTTGCAGAGTAGCTCCAAATCAGAGCAAAAGGTTAAGTGCTGTGTATCATGTCTGTTTGTTGTGTGAACACTTTATCGTCAGCTCCATTTTAGAAGGCATCTTTTGAAATATTAACAAGCTTAAAGCAGCTATATTACACTGCTGTGAAGCTGTGCTAAACATATCGAAGATGTCTCTAATGCTTCCGCTCTCAAGTGTGTGCTCTCCATTTTGCGACATTTTACTTGAAGCCGGCCTTATTTTTGGGCTTCCCTGAGTCTTATTCCAGCTTTTATCAGCGTCGAGTTCTTTGGACCGCTAGAGCTCCTGACAATATTGCTGCACGATAAATTAAACATGAGTTACGTAGAGTGATAATCTGTGGGCCTCTCTTTTCACACTGCATTCCCAATGAGTTGCGTGTTGGCCTGGTGTTGTTGCCTGTGATTTTAATGAAGATTATTCTTGTAACACGACAGTCGCCTGTTTGCTCCTATTCTCCCCCAAATATTTTCTCTGCAAGCGCAGAATTTTGTATCCTTTTAAGGGATTTCTGCAGCATTTGTGCTTTATTTCATAAGTACGTCTGCTGCACGTCAATCAACAGTTTCTCATGGATATAATTAAAGACATTTTACTCTCCAAATCTTGGATGTTGATTAATCAGACGACAGGTTTCTGGATTTGTTCGTAGATAGTTATGACTTACACAATACACAGCTGTGACTGAGTAATTAGTTCTTATTTTCATCCTGTCTAAGCAACGTAACGTTACATTAAAAAAAGCAAAGCTTAAGTTGCTGGACTGGAGCTTTCTGTGTTCTATTGTTCAGCTGTAGGCTGATAGTGCTCGAGAAACCTCAGAGGATCCTAAGAGGAGTAAGTGCACACTTCATGGCACGGCCACTATTAAAATGGAACTGATGTTTTATAAATAATTTCAAAGTTACAAACATCAGCCTCACAATCACAGCGATTCAATGATATTCATTTGGCATAAGTCAGTTTCATTTCTGTGTGCTTTTCATCAGAAATGGCTTAAAAAGTGGAGTTAGTCTGAATTTTTCATGCCATGGGCTTACTGGGGACAGTGGCCATGTTCTTCACTTGCACACGTCTGACAGTGCATGGCAGCAGAAATAACAAAATGGTCACAAACCCCAACTGCACTCCGCGGGTCACACAGGCTCTTTAAAATTTAAAGAGACTAGCATTCCAACCAAACAGTTGATAACAGGTCAGTAGCAGGTGATAAAAGAAGTTTTCATGGGGACATTAGCTGTTTCCACTAACTTTGTGATTCCTGACATTATATCCTCAACATTTGTTCCACCAAATATTACACATCAGAGAGCAAGAAGCAGTTATAAGCATCACTCTCAGGGATTGTACCCAGAGGATTACAGTATTTCACAAGTCTTACTCGGTATTAGACAAAATTCACACATTTATAATTATGCGTGAATTTTGCATACCATCATCTGTATTAACGTTATTCTAATTTTTTTTTTTTTTTTTTTTTTTTAAATTTTAAGAGGGAAAAGCTCAATTGAGCAGCGTGGATAGCTAACAGTTCATTCTCCCATATAGAAATATTATTTCCATAGGAGTACCAGTGTGTTAATTACCATACTGTTACTGTCCTGTGATGTAGAAACAACTGACAGGAATAGAAATAGAAACACAGATGATAAAAATAACGTACAACATGTGCTTTACCCTGTCACAGGATTATCAAATTAATGATCTCTCAGGCAGGACTGTGGTTAGGACCTCGAAACAAACTGCATAATGAATAATAAGTATGATTTAAAAAAAAAAACAAAACATGTAATGAATTTGAGTGGTATGCAGTGAGATCACAAAACAATAGCTGTGAATAAATGCACTGTGAAACAAATGGCATCCAACTATTAATAATACAGTTTGCAAAAATCTTGTTATTCTGTCATTTATTTTCTTGCAAAATGTAATACAAGCTGAACAGTAACTTTGTTCACTTGGCAAAAAAAGCAGGTGGACGATGTGCTTTCATGGCTAAATACTGTACCAGCGGAGAGATAAAATGTTGGCCTTTCTTTGGCTGTAATCACTGCTTTCTTTTAGCGTGCTCCAGATAGAAAAGCACATGTATAAATATTTGTTTTTGGCAAAGTCTCACAGGAGCTGTGTCCCCTTTACATCCACCGATCATCATGATCACCTGTCCTGAGGCTAATTTGCTCTGAGCTTTGTGGTGAAGAATCACGGCCGGGTCTGGCTGGGCGACCCTTAAAGGACATCAATAATGAGCAGGTGTAGGAGTGCACTTCTGCTTAGACGCGTGTCTCGGTGTGTCCAGGGAGGACGGCTAATAAGGGTTTAAAAGCCACAACTGTCCACTCCGCCCCTTAGCAGGCCTCCAGCTGTCTTTTCTGTCAGAGAGCACCCTGATTCCCTCTGACAGAGCAGATCACTGATGGCAGGAAACCACAGGGGGCGATAGTTATGTTAGCATCGCACAAAGCAGCCCCACACTTGATCAGATTAGCCATGCTAGCTAATTAAAGACTTAAGGTAAATACAGGTTCTTCTTTTGTTTTAATCAGAGAGGCAGGAAGTCAGGAAGAAATCCTTCACTTTGATTTATTGATGGAAATTGCAATGTGACGTCTGGCAAACAACATATAAATAACTTAAAGGCCATCTTAAATGCATTCCCATGAAATTTTTAGTGCCGCTGTAATATAAGCCACTACCTGTCATGAATCCCAAATAACCTTGGCTCTATCCTCTTAGTTCAGCCCAGTGTGCCTCATTCCTTATTACTGGCCTGACAAGGAAATGTTTACCCATCCGACAAGAGACAAGCCATTTCATAGTCGGAAAAAGCAATTTCACCTGACTGGAGTAGCACACTATGTCCCCATATCCTTGCTGGCTATAATTTTGTTGTCATTTTGTGTGCTGTGATCATATCATTGAAGTGACAGTGCTGGGCATTAGGTAAAGTCCCTAAGCTGGTGCTCACTTTCAGGCTTTTTCTCTCCTTGTCATTCACATTGATTAGATTAGACCCAGGTGGCAAGCAGATTTCTTTGGCACAACAATAGAAAATGGTGATACAGCGCTCGGAATAAAAGCTGTTGTTCTATGAAGGAGCTACTTTATGAAAACAGTACATTTTATACAATATCATGTGATATTTTCACAGATTTTTGAAGGATATTCCTGATGTTGCTGCAATAAAAGTTAGGTTCCTTTTTTTATAATATGTTACAAAGACAAATAATGCTTGAAAGTATTAGTATTTAAAAAAACATGATTATTTTGAAGTAGAAATAGCATTAAAAAAACTGTTCACAGGGACCCAGTGCATTAAGCTCAGCTGGTCAGTGGGGGGTTTGGTGGCAGAGATCCTAACCTGCACTATGCTGCCTCCCCAGGGGACAAAGCTGGCCATGAGCTTAACAAACCATTCCCCCTCCCCTTTGGTTATGTCCACTAGCTTGCTGAGCCAATTGAAAGAGAGGACTTAGTCTCATAAATAGGCACCAGAGCACCTGGGGGAAAAAAAAACTGAGATGCTTCACGGGTGTTCAACAATTGGTTTATTCAGGGGGAAAAAAAACAAGCCCAATTTGCTTATTAAAGATCAGTGATGGAAGTGAACCATAATCCTGTAATGAGGAGAGCAGAGAGTGGCCTCTTTTGCTTGGGCACAGACAAGCCTGTGCTTGCATGTTTCACAGGAATAGATTGCTGGACCCTATAGCCCTACTGTAATGACCCCTCTTGTTAGCTTCAGACATTCATGGCTGTTCATTAAAGATACAAACTCGTGGATGTACCCACCACTGAAATAGGCCTCGATCTGTCTTCTCTTAACACTGTGTGGCTCAGATTGTGCAGTGCACACTTGCTGAAGTGACACTGAACCAAAGTTACTACGTGATTTGGAAATCAGCTGTTTTTGAGGATGCTACAGCTAATATTTGGCTAGTTTATATACAAAAGAATGACATTTAGAAACAACACGCAACAGATGCATGTCAGTTCACTACAGTTGATGAGAATAGTGTCGATTCAACACCTCTCTGACCAAGCTTTGTCAGGTTGTACAGAATTACATTATTGTTCAGGTGTATGAACCGAAAATGCATAAATCCAGCGCTCTTTAAAAAGTCCTTCATACAATCGGGATGGACTGTTTTAAGGCGCTCTGCCTGAAAAGCAGTTTTTGTTAACTTGAAAATAACCTTGTTAGTACATTTAACAGGATGGTGTTTATGCACTTGGAAGTGACTCACTTTAACTTGCAGCTTCCTGACAGAGTCTCATTATACTGCAGTGAGGGATTCATGCAGTTTTGGTCTAATTTAATAACAGAGCATTGGGAGGATTCTTCATTATCTTCTTTAGACTTATTTTAATTCTTATGCACAGAATTACCAGTAAACTTAGCTCTCTCGTTAATTGTCAGTTATCTCAGGGGCTGGCTGATAACAAAATCGATCTTTATTTGAATATAATTTTGTGTGAGATGCCTTCCACATGAGGATTTTTCCTCAGACAGATCTCATTATAACCATTCAGGCTTAATGTGACTTTTAATGACCCTTCATCTTAGAGTAACTTCCTTAAAA
Source organism: Naso annulatus (assembly GCA_029783625.1). Classification (NCBI taxonomy): domain Eukaryota; kingdom Metazoa; phylum Chordata; class Actinopteri; order Acanthuriformes; family Acanthuridae; genus Naso; species Naso annulatus. Next base: position 13,577,215 of record JAPZDX010000005.1, on the reverse strand, counting down.
GAAAAGTGATGGATTGTATTAAATTATATTAAAATAACCTCAGATCGACAGTCCCAAATATATTTGGTGTTGGAAGGTTTTTCTTTACTTTCTGTGAGATGCGTTTGCCCCAGCAGCGCTGTTATCAGTGCGCCGGTTCTTAACTTCAGGACATAAAATATTTACCAGCACTGGGACTCATAAACACATCTTCAGTGGGACGCCATGATTTCACGCTATATCACAAACATTTTAAGGCATCAGATGCACTGCCTGTCATGGACTGTCATTTTTGGCGTGTTAATAATATATCTTGGTTTCTTCGGCAGACATACTTTGGCACTCATGGCGCATAAATAGGTAAATAACGCGGATAAATAGGTAAATAACGTAGCTGGCGTTGAGGAAAACAAGCTTCACCACCATTGTGCATTTTATCTTTATTTTTTTCTGTCTGTTTTTGTTCATATGATTTAAAGGAAAAAGTCGGATTCCATATGTTTTAATCAAATATAGGCCCATGTCACACTACAACCAAATCACTTTGCGCACAGCGCGCCACAGATTGTCCTAATTAAGAGCTGTCTAATTAAATTACAGCCTTGAGTTAACCAATGGCAATACTTGTTTCATTAGCATAGCAGGCAGAGTGATGGAAAGAAAAGCCTTCCTGATTGCAGGATAGTGTCAATTGGCTAATTTGCTGCCTTCCGTACCTCAAGTCCTAGCAAGGCGTTTTAGATTAGGAAAGGCGTGTGCAAAAGCTTGTGATATATGTTGAGATAAGTGGCGTCCTATTGAGCTATGCAGGTCGAGAATTGCATCTCGCCCGCGAGTGATCTCTCCAAGAAATTTATGAATGTGGGCAGTGGCTTTTCGAGCTCCGATGGATCAGAGCTTTCGCTGCAGGATCATCCTATTATATGTGCAAGTGACAACCTGGAGAGAAGTTCACCTCTGAAAAAAAACTCCAGGGAGATGACGAATCAGTCAGAGGCAGACAATTTTTCCGACTCCAAGGACGCATCAGGGGACGTCCAGAGGGGCAAACTCTCTCCTGATCTTCACGGAGTCTCTGACATCCGTCATAATTTCGATGGATCTGCAGGAGAAAGGTGCATCTTTTCTCCATCCACCCAGCCACAGTCAGTCTCAGCAGCTCCCAGTGCCATGTTCCCTTACCCGAGCCAGCATGGACCAGCGCATCCGGCTTTCTCTATTGGAAGTCCCAGCCGCTATATGGCCCATCACCCGGTCATAACTAATGGAGCTTACAACAGCCTTTTGACCAACACTTCTCCGCAAGGCTACCCGGCAGCGGGCTACCCTTACGCGCAACAGTATGGACACACGTACCAAGGAGGGGCTTTTTACCAATTCTCCACCGCGCAAGCAGGACTGGTTCCGGGGAAAGCGCAGGTGTATCTGTGCAACAGGGCCCTGTGGCTGAAGTTTCACAGACACCAAACAGAGATGATCATCACAAAGCAAGGACGGTAAGTGCGCCTCATCTGACACACACCTGCAGAATTAGTCGATTTCTTTTTTCTTTTTTTTTTTTTTTTACGGCGACATCATGAGAAGCTTTTTGTTACCAAAGTTAAAAAATTTACGCATTTCTACATCTACTCTCGTTTCCTTGAATTAAAGGGATAACGAACCGAGGCAGGCTCGTGAGAAAAAAAGAGGAGAAACTAATCTGAATTTTGTGCCTTTCTTCAGATGAGAGGCGTTTTCTAAATCTGTCTTCCTTTATTTTCCACAGACGAATGTTCCCATTTTTAAGCTTCAACATTTCTGGCCTCGACCCAACCGCTCACTACAATATATTTGTGGATGTGATACTTGCTGATCCAAATCACTGGCGATTTCAAGGAGGCAAGTGGGTGCCATGTGGAAAGGCAGACACAAATGTAATAGGTATAATATTTATTTACTTCAAATTTAATGGAAATGTTTTGCTATATTTCTGCCACTCAATGAGGTAAAAACTAGCAAATTTTAAAAGTAAGGTTAAAAATAAGGCTATGTGAAATAATAAAAGCAATATATTATTTTTTACTCATCTGTATTTTTGTGCATTCTTTTTAGGTAACAGGGTTTATATGCACCCGGACTCACCGAACACCGGTGCGCACTGGATGCGTCAAGAAATCTCATTTGGAAAGCTTAAGCTCACAAACAACAAGGGTGCCTCGAACAACACGGGGCAGGTAATGCAGCATCACAGGCAGTCCAATGCTTTTGTGACAAATATTTTTGGGATTATTTATTGAATAGCAGATGGAAAAAAAATGCAGTGATTTTCCTCTTTGGTTCTCTTTCTTGTTTATTTCATAGACTGATGATTATTTTTCATCTGGAGTGTTTTACTGTCTTACTGGCTGCATCATTTTCAGCGCAACAGCAGCAACAAATGATGATTAAAATCGAACTAAAAGAGTTCAGTAGACTATCTGCTTTAATTCTCCATCTAAAGTTTGAAGCAGAGTTTGTGACGCGCGTCTTTAATTGGATCTCCAGATGGTGGTTCTCCAGTCCCTCCACAAGTACCAGCCCAGGCTCCATGTGGTGGAAGTAAACGAGGATGGGACAGAGGACACCAGCCAACCAGGAAGAGTCCAGACTTTCACCTTCACAGAGACACAATTCATCGCTGTTACAGCTTACCAGAACACCGATGTACGAGCACTTCAGATTTGACTCAACACCACGACACATGTCCAACACAACAAGCCTATTTTCATTTTTTAAAACAAATTATCATCACTAAAAAAGAATTTTCTATAGGTCTGTTTTTTAAAAAAATCATATTTTACCTTTTTTACAATAAAATAGCTATGCGGATTTAACAGAATTTAAAAAAAGACAAATTCTACAAAGACGTTGAGTGGGAATTTCTTCCTCCTCGTGGCATAATTTTGCACAAAAAATGAGTCAGTGCTTAAAAGGAAATTCGTATTTTTCTTTTAGATTGATGCTCCATCTGCTGTTCTTCAAATATCCTCCTTTGTTTTTTAATCAATGCGTTATTTTCCCACAGATTACGCAATTGAAAATTGACCACAATCCGTTTGCTAAAGGATTTCGGGACAACTATGACACGTAAGATTTTCTTTTTTCTTGGTATTATTGGACTTTAACTCATTTTAAATTTAGTTTGTTCTAGTGTATTTTATTACGTGCTGCTGTAATTTTATTCCATGAAAAAAGTTTTGATCAACATTCTGATTACCTTTTATTAAAACGCTTAAATTTTCTTTTAAATTTTCCTGAATATTTTGTAAATTGTTACCAAATTAAAAGGGGGGTTTTAAATTCTAAAAAAATTGGTTAATCCTGTAAAGGCCTAAAAGAGTGTTTTGCTTTGTTATTTTTCTTCTGAACTAACTGAAACTAAAGCAAAGAAATTTCAATTTAACAACCAGAAATGTCATGTGGGCTTGGCCTGAAAAATAAAAATGAATTCCCAATTTTTTGTGAAAATGGTTCCGTCAGTCTGGTGAAAATAGCCTAACTTTCTTTGTTAATGCGAGTTCGGTTTGTCTGTTGAGAATAATGGCACAGTGACGAGAAATATGTTATTGATCCGTCAAACTCAAATGTGCAAGTTAACAAAGCGATTATTTATTTATTTTGCCTTTAATGCAGCTTTGCCTTTTGTCTTAATAAAGCAGGAGTCCATTTCCAACTTGCGTAAAGATTAGGCTATTATTAAAAAAAAATGTTGAAACCGTGCAGTTTCTGTGAAACGTCATGTAGGGACTGTGTACAAGAGTCTACTAGGCTATAAATGAGCCTAACTGATGTAATGATTTTTGCTCTAAATTTCTTTGGGTTTCAGTTCAGACACTGAATTGTTTCTCTGTTTTTCTCTCCATCTTTTCAGTGTCTACACAGGCTGCGACATCGACCGCCTAACTCCATCACCGGGTGACTCTCCGCGTTCACAGATCGTGCCGGGTGCGAGATATGCCATGCCTAGCTCTTTCCTGCAGGACCAATTTGTCAGCACTTATGCCAAATCTCGCTTTCACCCTGGCATGGGGACTGGTCCTGGCACGGAGCGCAGCGTCCCACTCGGCAACAGCTTGCTATCCCCGCAGCAAACCGAGGAGCCCACTGTTGCCACCCCCCCGCAGAGATGGTTTGTCACCCCTGCCAACAACCGACTGGACTTTGCTGCCTCGGCATACGACGCCGCTGATTTCGCCGGTAACGCGGCCACCTTGCTGTCCTACGCAGCGGCCGGAGTGAAGGCTCTTCCCCTGCCGTCTGCAGGCTGCTCCAACCGGCCTCTTGGCTATTACGCAGACCCGTCAGGCTGGGGAGGACGCACGCCGCCGCAGTACTGTGGCGTAAATAGCAAATCCAGCTCGGTGTTTTCCTGCTGGCCCACTAACTCTATCGGTAGCAGAGCGAGCACCAACTACCTGACCGAGGAGGGAGACCCCATCCCGCCAGAGAGGTCACCGATCGGCGGCTCGGAGGAGGCCAAACCCAAAGACATGACCTCAGAGTCGAACTGGATAGAGACGCCGTCCTCCATTAAGTCGATCGATTCAAGCGATTCTGGTATCTTTGAACAGGCCAAAAGAAGACGGATCTCCCCGTCTGCCACGCCGGTTTCAGAGACTGTGTCCCCGTTAAAATCTGAGCTGCTGACACCGAGAGAGTGTGAGAAAAACTGCACGAAGGACATTGGTTATTACAGTTTCTATCCTCACAGCTAAAACAATGAAAGGTCTATCTATCTATCTATCTATCTATCTATCTATCTATCTATCTATCTATCTATCTATCGGCTCATAGATACAAAAAAAAAGAAAAAAAAAGAAAAGGACTGTCACCTCCACAATTAATGGCCAAAAAAAGAGGTTAAATTCTTCCACTGACTCTATTTGTCATTGGTTGACCGCCTTGTTTCCACACTGTTAAGTAACAAAAACACTGTAATTATGAATATAATGTACATAATATCGGTGATAGTGACTGGATGTACACAAAATAGATCAAACCTGATTCATAGGTAGGCTTAGTGTTTTAAAAAAAAGCGAATCCTCCTCTGTTAAGTAGCCTAAACTGTTAGTAAAGAAAGATATCAAGAATCTGTACATTCAAATGTTCTTGTGTAGCATATACTGGCATAATAATCCCTGTCAGTGAAGAAACATAATATGTATTTTGTACTTTATCAAAGCTGTAGGCTACCAAAAGTTTATGACGTCACGTTACCGATCTGCTAACGTACATTCATGATACCTGTGGTTAAATAAGTTATACATGTTGGTAATGTAGATCTCGTCTTTTTTAAAAATTAATTTGATTTATTTATTTAAGCCTCTTATTTTTCATCGCCTGTATACTACGCTGTTGTGGAAATCTCTGTATCTGATGTAATGTGATTGAAAACGTAATAAATGATGTTATCATGAGGGCATAAAGAACTTTTTTTTTTTTTTTTTTTAAATTAATGTCATGCTCCTGATAAAATGTGATTTAACATGTGTTACAGGATTTATGTGGCTGTTTTTTCGGTGCTCACGTCATGTGGAGCGTCTTTCCAGTTGCCTAATTCAAAGCGTTTGCATCAGGACAGTGTGAGGGTGCTGCTATCAGAAGTGAACTGATAATTAAGAATATCTCATCTTCACCATAATCAGTCAGTATCTATTAATTGTGCCTATCAAGTCTAATATGAGGTGGAAACGATGCTGTCGTGTCACTGCTGATTGGCCAGAACGTGACCAAAAAATAAAGGTAACACTTTACTTAAAGCATGCATCTACAACGCGTTAAAATAAGCCTATAATGCTGTATAATCACAGTTAGGGGTAACCCTAACCACCTGTAACGCATTATTAATGTGTTAATATTGTGTTATATATGTTCATAATGTGTTAGGATGCGTTATAGATGCATGCTTTACGGAAAGTCTCAGCAAAATAAAAAATAAAATAAATTAAAAGGATTAAAATTAAAAAAATATGGGCGCCTAATAGATGTATGCTTTCAATAAAGTCCTAGC
>JAPZDX010000005.1:13542836-13552895 GCA_029783625.1 Naso annulatus | reverse complement strand
ATGGAGGAACAAACATCACTCGTCAACACTTGTCAGCGCCACATAATTATCACTGAAAAATCAACACCTTTAATATTGCAAAAATGTCTGTTCAATGCAGATTCAGTGCATCAAAGGCAAGATATAGCTAGCTACTGCATCAAAGACAGAAATAGCTTCTGTAAGAGGATCATATTCAGGGTCATTTTATACGCTTTTAGGCATCAGACTTCTGGGAGATAAAAGATATCCTACCTTAAAGAATTACAGTGTAAAAGGTCAAACTAGCATCTATAATTCAGTAATCTTCTATAACATTTAACACATCTGTGCCTTATTTGGATGTTACACCCTATGACCTGGACATCTGGTTTATATTTAGACTAGAATCCAGTCAAACCATTTCATTTGGGTTTTAATGTGAGGGTAAGCAGACCAAACAATGACTTATTTATAGAACGCACTTTCAAACATGAATGATCCTGTTTAACTTTTCAGAGCAAGCTCTCAAAGCAGCTTAGACGATAAGCAAACCACAAAAGGGTGTGAAGGTCTTTTATATGATACTCTGAACACCGTGCTTTGCTTCCTCTTTCAGATAGACCTTCATTTTATGAAGAAGATCCCGGCAGGGGCAGAGGCGTGTAACGTCTTAGTTGGAGAGTTGGAGTTTCTGAACAAGCCGGTGGTGGCGTTTGTCCGTCTTTCACCAGCAGTCCTGCTCAGTGGACTGGCAGAGGTTCCCATTGCCACAAGGTTTTGATTTAACTAAATCTTCTATAAATATTTCTAACTTATCTTGCTAAACTGTGTCTGACATGTAGTGTTTGCATCCAAGTTAGTTCTGATTCAGATTTGATTTGACAATAATTAAAATTTGTTTTGCCTTTAGGTTTCTGTTCATTCTTTTAGGACCATTAGGTAGAGGGCCTCAGTATCACGAGATTGGAAGGTCCATCGCAACACTTATGACAGACGAGGTAAGAAGAGCTCCATGTTGCCATGTTTGCATCCTGTAGGGTTTATTTATTCATTAATGTTTTGAAGAGGGTGAGTTGGTTTGAAAGTCAACCAGATGTCGTACTCAGATTTTCTGCAGGCTCTTTGCATAAATTCACAGTCCATCAGAACTCAACAAATTCCTGAAGTGATGGAACATTTCTCAGCATGAAGCACAGCTCTGAGCTTTTATGACATGCTTCTGGCGATTAGTCAGTCCTCATGTCCTCCTTTTTGTCTGGGATTTAGGCTGCCATCCACCATCACAGAGAAACATGGGCTTTGATAAAGACTGGTCTCTGTTATGGATTCTTTGGCATGAGTAGATTTTATAAAACTGCATATTCTTTTGGGGATAATTGTGAGTCAGTGGTTAACACTGTTTTTTTCATGGTGAGCCTGAGTTTGAATATCCTGGCCTTGGCTCAGACTGTGTTTGTATGGTATGTTTTGCACGTTTGTATGGAGTTTCCTTTGTCCAAAGACATAACTGTGAATGTGTCTGGCAGGCATTCATGCATTTCATTATCCATGAGTCTGTGAAGAGCATGTATGCATCTTGAAGGATGTCACATGCAGTGGGAGCGGTGGGGTTTGCACATAAAGTGCAACATGTGCAATGCACTGTCCGTAGTCAAGGTTTGAATCAAGAGTGAGGCATTAACCAAAACCTCCATATTTTTACATTTCCAGGTTTTCCATGATGTCGCCTATAAAGCTAAAGACCGCAACGATCTGATCGCTGGGATTGATGAATTTCTCGATCAAGTGACCGTCTTGCCCCCGGGAGAATGGGATCCATCCATACGGATAGAGCCACCGAAAAATGTCCCATCACAGGTTAGTGGGAATTTACTTGGGTGGTTGCTCTTTTCTGAACTAGAAGAGAAAACCCCAACTGCTGTGTGTTGTTTGTTAAACAGGAGAAGAGGAAAAAAAGTAACATTCTACCTAATGGATTAGTAGAGGGTGATGAGGAAGAGGAGCACGGTGGCCATGGGGGTCCAGAACTGCAGCGTACCGGGAGGTAAGGAGTCACAAACAGAAATAACATGCAGTATTGTTGTGGCAGCATAACACACAGTCTACTGAATACATTTACTACTCTACTGCAGACAGTGTGTTTATAATTTTACTACTCAGCCTCTAGAATTTTATGCTACACTTACTTTATGTTTTGTAATTTGTAAAAAGATCTCAGAGGCAGCCTGGGGCGCAGATAAAAATTAAATGAAAGTGTGAATGTCAGTGTGACTCTTGGTGCTTAGGTGTTCATTAAATTGATTAAAAATAGTATCTCAAAGAAAATATTCTTATGCTGGCACAGGGCACGCCTGGTGTGGAAACATTCTTTGTATATAAATAACTAAAATCTGACATTGATCTGTCCTTATTGTGTTTTCTTAAAGATACACATTTTACTAAAAATTAAGCCAGAGAATTGATTTGCATCACCTCTCTACAAAATGCACACTGTAATGCGTATCAGCTATTTGTGGGTAAACTTGGTCTCTAGTTGTAGTTACATAGTGGTTTCCATAGAAACATCCTGCTTTGCGGTGTCTATTTGCAGCTAGACACAGAGAGATGAACAGCAGAAAGAAGTCAAAGGAGGGAAAGAAGAGTTAGGGAAAAAGATACAGGCCTAAGTCGATGGCTGTCACAATGTATTTATATATTGCTGTTTTAAAAGTCTGCCTGTACGTAAAACAAAAAATTTTACATGTGAATAAATGATATTGGTGACAAACTTGTTTCTATATTTCCAGGTGGTTTGGTGGTCTCATTCTTGACATCAAACGCAAGGCTCCACACTACCTGTCTGACTACACTGATGCTTTCAGCTTACAGTGTGTGGCTTCTTTCCTCTTCCTTTACTGTGCCTGCATGTCCCCCGTCATCACCTTTGGAGGACTCCTGGGCGAGGCAACAGAAGGACGCATAGTAATCACACACCCTTTGCTCTAAATGCTCACTGTGTTCTGCCAAGTCTAGCCGTGCACTCCTGTATTCTGTACCGGCCTTTCAGCACATTAGACCACACTATAACTGTAGTTCAATATGGTTAAGATTTTTAAACTTGCCATCAGTAATCTCTCTGTCTCCTCCTATTCCCCAGAGTGCAATTGAGTCGCTGTTCGGAGCCTCACTCACTGGAATAGCATATTCCCTGTTTGCTGGGCAGCCCCTCACCATTCTGGGCAGCACTGGGCCGGTGCTTGTATTCGAAAAGATACTGTTCAAATTCTGCAAGTATGTTTTCTTTTCAGGTGACTGTACCCATAAATCATCTTGCTAAATGAACAATGACTGCAATATACACGTTTTTGTGATTACGTCGTCTAATGTTTTTCGGCTTGCTGTAGGACATAGATGAGCCATGTCTCGAACATCTGGCTTACTATAGATTTACATAGATTTGCTATAGGTGCATTTAATGTTTTTGATTATATAGAAAAAGCACAATTTAATTTCACTGTGACACTGACATCCTCTAATCCACCACATTACGAGCGGTATATATCAATATATGATGTGATTTGATCTCAAATATGCCCCTCAGTGATCTTTTCCCCTTTTCATCTCCACTTAGGGAGTATGGCTTGTCCTATCTGTCCCTGAGAACCTGTATTGGTCTGTGGACAGCTTTCCTCTGCATCATTCTGGTAGCTACAGATGCCAGCTCCCTCGTTTGTTACATTACGCGCTTCACAGAGGAAGCCTTCGCCTCACTCATTTGCATCATCTTCATCTACGAAGCCTTGGAGAAACTTATCCACCTGGGAGACCACTATCCCTTCAACAAGATCAACAATCTGGACAAACTCACCATGTACTCGTATGTGGACACCTATTTTCACACAATTTATTGTTTAAACTATTGGAAAAAGACTAATTCCCAAGAACTTTTCTTGGAGGTACTGCAAATCCCTGACAGATGAGGGATTATTAAGTCACCCACATGTTCATGTGCTTCCACAGATGTTCATGCGTTGAGCCTTCGGACCCCACTAACAGCACCATGAAGTACTGGGAGGTCAACAATGTAACTGCCTCAGAAATCTACTGGGAAGCGCTGGAGGTTAAGGTACTGCTCATGCCAACTTGGTGGAGAAAGTCCAAAAAATAAAAACAAATCTGTCTGTCTCTTTGGTTGTATCCATACACATCAGCATACAACAGCTGGAATGATTGAATTACACAAAGACATACTGAAAAGGATACATTGATATTTTCCACCTTAAAGTGGCATGCTCTCCCAGATGGAGGAAGCTAAACAGAGGAGATTAAGGGCATGCGGGCTGGATTATATTGGATTACTCATTGCAAATCACTGTAAAAGCAAAATGTTTGTACTCAGTTAAGTTTTTTGTGGACACGTTTGGTGGATGCTCATAAACCTTGCCCATGGAAACCTGGAGTCTGCAAATGCTGGTTTATTGCTAATCACACGAAAAGCATACATAAGTGTTCTCTACCTGCAGGACTGTATTGAAAAGCGTGGGGAGTTTGTGGGCAGCGCGTGCGGTCCTAAAGGACCCTACGTTCCTGACGTCCTCTTCTGGTGTGTCATTCTCTTCTTTGCCACCGTCCTCATGTCCGCCTTCCTTAAGGAGTTCAAGTTCAGCAATTACTTTCCCACAAAGGTACATTATCATCCTATTAGAAGGCATAATGATCCAAGCATGAAGACACTAATGCATCTGGAAAACATGGCATTGATTATGCACTGTGATGCAGTGGTACACTCTAGTGGTTAAATGTAGGTACTGCATGTCATAGGAGCTAGGACATTTTGAAAAAGGCCTGTTTTCTCAAACCCTCTTGTCTGAGATTACATCGGGTAAAGAAAATATAACTTCAATTTTCTTTCTACATGTTTTCCTTTCAATCAGGTGAGATCCATCATCAGTGACTTTGCCGTTTTCTTCACCATCCTTACCATGGTCTTAATCGACTATAGCCTAGGGATTCCCTCTCCTAAACTACAGGTTCCGAGTGTGTTTAAGGTGAGTTAGTCGACAAAAGAAAACGTTTGCCTGATCTTGTTAACAAATAACAAAGTAACAACATTTTTTTTTTTCCTTCAATCAGCCGACCAGAGACGATCGAGGTTGGTTCATCAGACCACTTGGGCCAAACCCCTGGTGGACTGCCATCATCACGGTGGTCCCAGCTCTGCTTTGTACCATCCTCATCTTCATGGACCAGCAGATCACAGCTGTAATCATCAACAGGAAGGAGAACAAGCTCAAGGTACCTTTTCTGTCCTGGTTTGGACTGCATCAGCAAGGAGCCTTGTGTAGCGTCTTGGAGATGAGCTTGCCTTTATTGTCGATATTAAATTTGGCCTTCATTTCCTGATGCTTTCCCCTTTCAGAAAGGCTGTGGGTACCACCTGGATCTGCTCATGGTGGGGATGATGCTCGGTGTGTGCTCTTTGATGGGCTTGCCCTGGTTTGTAGCAGCCACCGTCCTCTCCATCACCCACGTCAACAGCCTGAAGCTTGAGTCAGAGTGCTCGGCTCCTGGGGAGCAGCCAAAGTTCCTCGGCATCAGAGAGCAACGTTTTACCGGCCTCATGATCTTCACCCTCATGGGCTGCTCTGTTTTCATGACATCTGTGCTGAAGGTTCGATGTAGTCTTTGTTTATTTGTGCATTTTGTATTATTCTTGCAGTATTTCTGAACTTGATGAAGTATCCCTCTCAAACAGTTTCAAAGATTTCTCAGTCCTTCATCCTGAAGGCATTTAGTATTTCTTAGTTTTTCGCTTGGTACCGTACAATAGGTCAGCTAAAGCATTCTGACACAGCCCTTTTGTTTTTCAGTTCATTCCTATGCCCGTGCTGTATGGAGTATTCCTGTACATGGGTGCATCTTCCCTCAGAGGCATTCAGGTAAAATTATCTGAATTTCACTACATTTTAAAGACCAGCTCCACTTAAAAATATTTTTCTTTTTTCATCCTGAAGAAGACCTTGACTATATGGACTTAAATCTGTGCAAAATTTGTCACTGAAAAGATGTTTTCACATTTCCCTACCGAGGGCACTTCACTTCTGTGCATTTCCTTAAAGGCAGAAAATCAAATATGTCTGCAAGATTTGCTATTTCAAAAAATTTGGAAGCCAACTGCAGGCAAAGAAACCTAAAAACCTCCTGTCCAGACTTTGGAGGGCAGAAAGTGAGTTTGCATTAGCCCAGCCACTAATGGTGTGTCAGCCACTGTCAGTTACAAACCAATAAGCTAACAAACCGCATAAAACAAATTAAAGACGCTAACTACACTTGACATGCTGAATTTGGTGCACAGCAGACTCCTCACATGAGTCTGGGTCTGACTGAGGCTCAAACATGTATGGCTGTACCTCTCATTGTTTCCTCTAAAGCTGGGCAAACAGTGTGCCTATTCAACGCCACCTGCAAGTCTATATGTTCCGGCACATATAGACTTATTATACTTATAGAGGTTTCAGCACACAGGATAGCATGAATTATCAAGGCAGCATGCCTCTGCCTTGTAAGGATTGTTGTCGGTAAGCAAACCTGCCTCTCAGCTTTTAAATGAATCTCTATTGAAAACTGTCAATAGCCAGGATGGTCCGTGGGGGCCGACGGACTGTTTTTACACATACAGTGTGAGCACTCAAGTTGTGACCGTATAGTGTGAGCCCATAAATCGTGAGCTTTGGCTTTACATCGCAGCCCATTTACTAACAGTGTGAGCTGGAATTAAGCAACAACATTTGTAAATTTGTTCAGTGTGTGCAACACTAATGTTAGCCATCTTGATGTGCACTACTTTTTGACTGGTTGACCCAGCCCAAGCAGGGTGTGGGGCCTGTGATTCACTTTTCACTTTTCAATACAGTCTAAACTTTTTTTTTCTTAAATGTAGAAAAACATGTTTTTAAAAAACTTTAATTGTATCTTTTTTCCGAATTTTTGGAGACGAACTTTAATGCATCTTTTTTTGGTCACATTCCACTTTATCACTATAAGAGGAAAGTTGATTAATATGACTCACTTTGCTTTTGTGTGTGGTTTTGGTTTTTAATGTAACTGGTGTCGAAAGTTAACTGCATCACAATACGTTAATTACATAGTTTTTTGCTTCTCACCCTCAATGCTTTAACACATGCATGAAAACAGCCTGTAATTATCACACAACTTAGGATTCATACAAAAATAGGGACATAAATATAAAACTTTTTATTTAGATTATGTGCATGGCTGAGATTAGACAGACAGTTGGTATGTGTGGTTAATCTGTGTAGACTGTTAATTCTCACGGAGCTATGATAGGGAATCGCCTCCATATTGTCTGACTGCCCAGATAAAAAGTGTTAATTGGCCTCCAGTGTGTTCCCAGCATTTACGGAACACCTGACTTTTATTTAATTGCCCTGTTTACTTTTTATTTTCTTCGCTTTGAAGTACTTTGTGTAATTGGTTCGGAAAATTATATGTTAATTAAGATGAATACTTTGAGGAAAAATTATCTTTATCGCATAGGTCACCTTTTATTCTTATTTAGGAGCTCCAGCATGTTGTAGTTCCAGATCCAGCAGCTTTTAACTTGATTCATGTTGGACTTTTTCTACCAGATATTCAGTAATGTTTGCCAATTAGGCAACCAATTTTTGGTTAATAAGAGCCCTTTTACTTAAAACTGTCAAAACAACAAAGTTAAAGATGCTAAAAAGCTGCAAAAACTGCATTTAGATGAGGTTCTGTCCCATTTAAGGTTATTCTAACTTCTCTCAAAGGGTGCTTTTAAGGAAAATAAGGTAATTTAAAGTGGCTCAAAAAAGACCAATCTTATTTTTTGCAATAACAATGTATGAAATGACAATTTTAAAGGGGTTGCTTGCAGTGATGAACCTGCAGAGAATTGTCACCAGAATCTGCAGCTTCCCTTGGCCTTAGAAAGCTTTAGAATTTCAGCTGTTTTATTAGCCGTCTGGCCTGCAGCTTCAATGCTTAGTTCACTCCGACCACTCTTGTAGTGATGTTTTCAGCCACAGCACAAAAACAGCAGACAGATACTGTTAGCAACTACCTAGTAAAAAGAGTTCAGCCTTTATTAGCCAAAGTGCCAGATACAACCCTCAGGAGTTGGGAAAGACCCAAGAAAAGAGCAAAAATGGGATTAACTTTCAATAGGTGAACTCAAACACGACACTAAATGATTGATGACGTTGCTTAGAAACTGCTGGATGTGTAAATAAGCTGCTGTGTGCTCTTAAGTTCACCAAATCAACTTAGGGAGGGTTGTCAATGTTGTGTTCACAACTTGTTTACGCTGCCCCCGAGTGGCCAAAAAAAGTCAATTAATGCAGATTTGAAAAATGTTTTTACTCTTATCTTCTCCAGTTCTTTGACCGTCTGACACTGTTCGGCATGCCAGCTAAGCACCAGCCAGACTTCATCTATCTACGACATGTACCTCTGAGGAAGGTGCACCTCTTCACCATCATCCAGCTTAGCTGTTTGATTCTGCTCTGGGTCATCAAGACCTCCAAGGCTGCCATCGTCTTTCCCATGATGGTATGTAAACAGTACAAAAAATCTAATTGCTTATTACCAGCCACGATATAATTGTCTCAAAATAACACATGCAACATATTGACCTCACTTGAACATTCATCTACCTGTTCACTACACTATTAATGTTACTAGGACGTTAATCAGAATGTTTGTGATGTTTTAATTCTTTCTGTTATTTCTGCAGGTGTTGGCTCTTGTGTTCATCAGGAAGTTAATGGACTGTTTCTTTACCAAGAGAGAGCTGAGCTGGTTGGATGACCTCATGCCAGAGAGCAAGAAGAAGAAGCTTGAGGATGCACAAGAGGTGATGTTGCTTTCATGAACAAGTTTGCACGTCAATTTAATTTATTTCCTAAATATTTACATGCATTTTAACTTGTTTTATTCATTCTTCAGGAGGAAGAGGAGCAGAGTATAGTGGCAGAAGATGAAAAAGTAGAACAAGTGCCATTAGAGGGGTACAAGTAAGTAATATTATACTTGCAAATGTTTGCAACATTTACGTAACATTTAGCTTGTTTTGTGAGTTTTATTAATTTGTTACACAAAGATGAGAGTAATTTGATTCTTGGCTTCTCTTTTCACAGAGGAATACCCGTCATCAACATCACAGATGAAATGTCAAAAGGTTCTTTCGGAAATACCTGGAATGCCAACGTTTAGGAAAAACCTCCGACCATTATGGTAAGACTTTGTCCTATTTAATTCAGGTTCATTTTGAGACTTAAACACTGACAACTTGTAACCGAGATACCAGACTAATCTGCTGAGTGCACGGTCTGTTCACTTTGATAGAGTTGCTAAGTCACGCACCTATAGGTAGACGCCATGGGACCTTACTTCAGAAAAAATATGTACATAGAGACAGAGACCAATTATTTTTTGATCTTGTGTAAATTGTGCCCTCAATGTCAAATGTGCTGTTTGTAATTTTAAAAGATAATTTTACAAATCAATTAAATCGCAGTTTGATGTTAAGATGGCAAAAGTACCATTTAGTCTCGGTAAACTTTGTCTCCCA
Source organism: Naso annulatus (assembly GCA_029783625.1). Lineage (NCBI taxonomy): Eukaryota > Metazoa > Chordata > Actinopteri > Acanthuriformes > Acanthuridae > Naso > Naso annulatus. The sequence continues at coordinate 13,543,342 of JAPZDX010000005.1, read as the reverse complement.
TCTTGTTCAACACTGACATGTTGTAATCTTTGCAAAATTTCTTTTGGTTCATCCAGACCAGGGAAAAAAGTATTAAAAGAGGTAAAGGTCGTTACAGGTCTGGAAATGTGGAGAGCTGCAGCCATGCAAAATGAGATTAGTTGATGCTGTAAGAGATTTTTTATCATGACACCACTTATGATTATGTGTCCTCTTATAAGTACATTTTTTAAAAGTCTTATACTTCAGCAATTGTGTGATAAACTACAACTTGACATTAAATTATCTCTGAAGTGACGAACATCACATTTGAGATTGAGGGCACAATTTAAACGGTCTCTTTATTAAGTAGTGCACAAGTTTTGGTCACTGTCCTGTTTTCATCTACTCAAGTAAATCTGAATCTAAGGCCGTGTTCACACTGCCAGCCCAAATCAGATTTTTGCATATAAAGATTGTAACCAGGTTGATTTTTATTAAGTCCGAACAGCAAAAAACATAAAATTCAATTTTTGCAAATCAGATCC
>JAPZDX010000005.1:13498918-13509447 GCA_029783625.1 Naso annulatus | reverse complement strand
CTGGTAGTAAAGGTCCATGTGTTCAGTTTCACGCAAAATATTAAGAAATTTAGAAAACCATCCAGGTCGACGTCTTATGATCCTGCTCAGAAGTTCACGGGCTCCTGCACGGTTTCCTTGGGTTTCTCTTTTGGTTTTAATCTATAGACAAAAAGCATAACAGTAGACAGCTTATGCAATGAGAGTGAAGTGCAGGGCTCTGCAAAGCAAACGAGTGCGTGTCTGCCATCTTGTGGTCAATGACCGCAGTGACAACTGCTTAAACTACAGAAGTTGAACTGGAAAGTGAGTTATTGACCCCGGAAGTTCGAATATCTGAATATCTTTCTAACTTTACCAAAACTGGGCCTACATGTGATGACATTTTGTACAATACATTTATTATGAATTCAGTTATTAGACTCCAGTTGTTTTCTTTGGGTCATAGCTGAAATGAGACATGCTCAGCTGTGGATCAGACAGCCCATCTTCAACACACTGTACTCACAATGTCTACGTCAGCCTGAATCAGCAGATCTTGGGAAAAACAGTGGATACACACTTGATCGGTCTTCATGTCCAAAAGCTCGGGACACATTAACTGAACGAGTTTAACACAACAATCATTCTCTTCCTCCACCTTGGGATCTGGGAGTTTGACTTGGATGTAGTCCGCCGCGAATTCACATCCAGAATTTTCCAACGCGTCCACAAACGCCCTGAACCAGCCGAGCTGATGCGGCTTCTTGAGGACTGCGTCGATGAGGAGCTCCGCAGCCGCCCGATCACCTTCGTTTGTCAGCTTCTGTTTGATCCGCTCCTTCTGGTCATTATCTATAATATGTAAATAATCCAGAACCTGCTGCACCCCAATCAGCTCTTTCAGCCTCGGCGTGAAGTCTTCAATGAGACGCTCGTTTATCTCGTCGCTTTCGGCCATAACGACCCTCCGTGTCGATAACTATGATCAGTACTGATCGATACTGTGCGACGGGACGCGTCCAGCGGAATCCTGAACAACTGGCAGCAAAAACGATGATTCACGGTGTCGAAGAAACTCACGAGTTTCACTTTCAGTTTTTCCCAAATGAAACTCAGTAATTGGATTTACCACTAGGTGTCAGCATTGTAACAAAGTAGGACAGGCATGTGAACATTTTTATATAAATTAATGGGGACATTTCTATTTTTAAATATTAATGACAAATGCTTAAAGGCCGGTGTTGTGTCAATAGGTGTGTTGCATTTGTGTCTCTTTCTCTGTTCAATATAATAATTTCATAAAAGTCTTTTTGGACCTTTATGAGGTGAACAGAAGTCTTCTTTTAGAGGCCTCTCTAATAAGTTATCCACCCACGCAGGTGTCTTCACCTGTCGCTAATTAAGGCTCTTCTCAGCACAGTGTGGGCGTGAACAGACGTTTGATTGACACCTGCCTCGCTCAGGTTACACAGGTAAAGGCGGGCCAGCACTTTAAAAGGTTATAGGTCTTGTGTTGAGGAAGTTGCACCTATAGGAGTATTTTCTATTCAATGCAGCCTTACAGGAGTAGAAAGAGGGAAATTCAAAGGCATCTATATTTAGTCTATCAACCTTTGTAGAGACCCCAAAAGTTGCAAATTATGAGACAACCAATTAAAAACTTGTGAAATATTAAGTATTGTGTATTATTTGGATAGTCGGCTAATTAATTCTTAAATGGATTCAAACAATATTACAATCCAGTTATGGATAGCAGGCTATCTAATTAATGATTTAAGACAGCAGAGATGCAAAACAAAACACAAAATGCCACTTCTGATATTTATCCTTTACTTTTATCTGAGCAAAATTTTTAGTGCATGTAGTTTACTTTTATTAGATTTTTTTCCTTGATCATTATTTGACATTTTCAAGCTACCTGTCACATCCGCTTAACGACGGGGAAGAGCGACTTTTCTGCGCCATTACTAGGAACAATTTACAGACTGACTTTAAACTACAGAACTTGGTCACTCTTAGTGGTTTTAAGTCCTTAGTGAGAAGACTGGAATCCGCACTTCATGTATGGAGCTGTTTTAACTGAGGTTTTACTTATAATTTTTGTTATTTAATGTGTTTTTGTTATTTAATTTGTGTTATTTGTTATTGAATGTGCACTTTATGAGTTCTACTGTTTTTTGTCACCTGAAACTGTTTGTTGCTGCCATTCTTGGTCAGGTTTCCCTTGAAAATGGGACTAACCCGGTTAAATTAAGGTTAAATAAATGCGTAAAAATAATGTGCACTGCTGGTGTAGGTTTGTTTTTCCAAAGGCAACAATCAGGAAAACAATACCCAGTCAATTCTACAGAATATCACCTTGAAACTATGTATAAAATATGTTATTTTATTGATATTACACTATAAATAGCCTAAAATTTTACCCTTTTCTCTCACAGGAGTGCCTCCTTCATTCTCCCAATTCAAACGACTGTATTGTTCTATTCCACATGTAGTAAGCACATGATCAGGGGCACAACTAAAAACACCTAAACTCAATGACAACAACTCAACCCCCAAACCCACTGAACTCTGCTACCACCAACAACAGCGTAGCAACAAAATATTGAACACAAGAATCTCTGGCATTCAAATGAAGAAGTAACAACAGTTTTTTTCACAGCTAACACCAGTTTGGACAGAAAAAAGGAAAATCCAGCGACTCAACCGGAAGTGTGTTTTCATTTATTGCTCCCACAGCTTCAAAACAAATATATGTACTACTGTTTGCTAAAGTTTCTCATATAAGTTACTCATTTAAAAAAAATACTTTTTTCTCCCAACTTTTTTTTTTTCAACTGGCATGATGATGCATTTATTTTCTAACAATTCTCTCACAACATTTTAACTTTAATGTACATTGCCAACATAAACAGTACAGGGAAACAATATGAATCCTTGACGAATAGTCATGGAGATGCTGATTTAGCATTTGGATCCGTTGTATAGGCACGAGACCCCCTCTGGGGCCTGTTTATGCACAAGTACTAACTTTCCACGTGATCCCCCGACCCCTCTTACCACCTCTCCCCTCACCACCCTTTTAAGTGCATCCTAAAAGAGACAAGTATGCTGACATCATTTTATATTGTAATGTGCTACTTTGGGCTGATAAGCAGTGCAAAACAATAAATAATAGATATAAAAAGCATGCACTGCCTTGTAGAAATACCTACATCGTACTTGTTTGTCAGAGGCCTCTCTCTGGAAAAACAGCAGAACACTCTTAGATCTGCATGTTATGATATCTGCCCCCTGACAAGCATGTACGGTGTATTCTGTTGGCTTAATCTTGTACAGTAGGTGCACGTCAGTGACCGCAGTAATAATGCACATTGTTTAAAGAAGAAAACTACAGTATTCTTGATACTGTACTGTATATTGCAGTGCAATTGTCCATAACCCCTGAGTCACACTTCAGAGAAGACAGGCATACAACAAAGGATAGGAAAACTGTTCTCACACCTTCGTAATAATGCTGTATTACACTAAAAGCTGCAGAAAGTAGTTTGTATAAACAGTTCAAATGCATGCTCAGGCCCTCTGAGCTGTAGAGTGTGTATATGTAGCAAACACAGGCTTTAGGATCTAATGGGCTCTAACAGTAATAACCAGTGACTGCTGAGGGTGACCATGGGGACGGTATGAGGCGAGAAAACTTGTTGTATGTGTTTCTACTTATGGATTTGCCATTGCCTCCAAAGATTTAACTGCAGCAGGAGTCATTTTTATTTTCCTTATGCTTTAGGTTCTCATATGTGTAATGGCAATGAGGACACAAAGCGATGCAGGGCTCCAGTTCTTGCCTCCCAATCTCAGGTTGCACTTGAAAACTGCGCAAACAAGTCTTGATGACTGTGGCCAAGCATTTATAATCTTTAGTAATGGCCTCTGTCTCTACTTGCCCGTTACACTGACTGGGGAACAGGAAGTTGGGTGATTTGATGTGTTACTCTGTCTGTAGAGCTACTTTAGTGGTGACTGTCACCGTGGCTGCTTTCTGATGACGCTCAGCTTCTGGACTTAACCTGTCTTCCTTGAGACGTGCAGGCATTAACAAGTAGGAAAAGGCTCGACAGGATTGCTGGCAAATTCTGTTGGTTTGGGGACAGGCTGTCTTCTGGGAGTGTCTGTCCTAAAACTCACGATCTCTGTTATTAACAAGGGGTTGACAAACGTCTGTGGCCTCTCACAGTCCCTTCCTTTGTGTACAGACGTACCAGACATTAAGAATTGGTGGCTTCCAATTGTCACCTTGTCTTTCAGGTGACTTACTTGTCTTTCTCTTTGCCTGTGCTCAGTACAGACTAGACCAGGTTTTTTTTAAGGTCTTTCATCAGCATTAGTCCCTATTTTTGGTCTCTCCTCGATCTCTTCCAAGCACGCTCAGCACCCACAGGAACCCTATCTGGAGATGTTGAGGAGCGGTTGGCTTGAAACTGTGCATGCCCTTCCCATTTTTTTTGGAATCCTCCATCTGTTGCCATCTGTTGCTCTGCTCGGACCCGTCTAGTGTGGGGTAGGTCAGTCAGCTGCTCTTGCTTAGCAAGTATGAAGGAGGGAAGGAGGACACATTTCTCTGAGTAAAACTGTGAATGTAGTGAGATGAATGCACTGGTGCACTTGGACTCAATCTGCAGACAGGACGACAGATGTGGTATTTTGTTCTGGCAGCCTAAAGCCTTGTGGCCCACTCAGCCCGGCACCAGTTGGGAAATAAAAGAAATAAAACTTTGCTTTAAATATGTCTTTGTCCACCCAATGGTTTGGCTTGGCTTGACTCACCTTAATGGTATGGTCACTGGCAACAGATAAATTTTTAAATCACTTTGAAGTTTGATGTGATCTCATTCGAGCACTGGTAGTGTCATGGTTCGTTGGTCTAGGGGTATGATTCTCGCTTAGGGTGCGAGAGGTCCCGGGTTCAAATCCCGGACGAGACGTTATCAACATCTACATCTAATGACTATGGTCAATACATTTACATGCATATTTGGTCTGCTTCACTCAACTTTCCTACACAAATTGTCTACATTGGGTGGTGATATCCCCATTCAACTGCTTGCTATTGAACCTTCTTCCTGTTGAAGCAATAAGCCACAAACAAGTCAGCAAGTGGTTAACAGACTCCATGTCATGTGGTGAAAACATGGATGCTTTCTATGCTTTACTTTTGGTAGAAATTGGATGCCGGTCTCTGCTTGTGCTTAAGTGTTCTTGTTGTTTTCCTGGCTTTCTTCTACAAAGTTTTGCACTTTAATCTATGGGTCAAAGACCACTGTAGGGACTATCGATCACATGCAGAACATTTACTCCAGTTAGGGACCGATTGAGTCATATACATGCAAGAGTAAATCAATCCCCAACCGCATTATCCAGGTGACTTTGAGAAATTCAGACATATAACATATTTGCCTGTTTTTAAAACTCCACTAACACAATAAATCTACTTTTTCTAACATTGTGTAAACAAACTGACTTATGTAGAAATTTAAAGTAAAGTGAGTAAAGTCAAGGTGTGCCATGCAGATAAAGACAGGGTTCAGAGTCGATAAGAGCCCATTAGAGCAAAGCCTGGGTGAAACAGAAAGTTAGGTGCTGTAGTGCATGTTCTATCACAACCAGGTGGAACCAGCATCCCTGCTGGTTAAGTAGGATTTAATTAAGAAGACTTAGTGACTTGCAAAGTGCTGTCCTCCAATAGGGCCACTCTCTGTGTGGTTGAATAGGTTCATCCTGATTGGCTGGGGCATCTACAGGTAGATTTGGTGCGTGTAAATGTGAGCAACGATTCTAAAATAGTCCATAAGAGGGCTGCTGTGCTGATAGAACTACTGTTACAATATGTAACCATGGTTATTACACTGATAACTGCAGAAAACAGTTGGTCAACACCCTGTTAACTGCAGCCTACAGTATTTCATCAACATGCATAATAAAAAAAAACACATCTTACTTATATTGCCAAACTATTGCAAATGAACAATACAGATGTCAGTGCCAGCATGCTGATAAAAAGCAGCTACTTAGTAATTACAGCATTACAACCCAGATATTAGAACACTGTGCTGCCAGAGGGTTCACAGCCTTGGAAAGTCTGGGTCTGAGACAGGTCTGTGGAGTCCTGTGGTGTTGAGGTTGGACTCGGATGGGGATGGAGGGGAAGAGGAGGAGGTGGAAGAGGTTTCAGTTGGAAGAAGGATCGATCCAGACTGTTGATGCCCTGTGATCTGTCGCTGCTGCTGCTGCTGCTGCTGCTGCTGCTGCTGCTGTTGTGGCTCTGTTTGTCGCTGCACAAGCAATGCAGTAAGGCTGTCCACGCATGGTGCATTCATGTTGGCCAAGCTCGACAGAGAGTCTTTGGATTCCTGAATGGTCCTCTCCGGTTTGAGGTTCAGGCTCTGAAAAAAAAAAGGAGCAGAATATACAAATTACAGCGTGACAGCATTCGATTGAAGCTCAGTGGCCTTGTGGTTAGAGTGTCTGACCCGAAAATGGAAGGTTGGGGGTTCAGTCCCCGGCTAAGACATACAAAAGACTAGCCTTTAAAAAAACTTGGTACCGGACACCTCCCTGCTGCTGGGGTTACGTCCCTGTGACATAAGTAACGGGTGTACTTGTGCATCAAGCTGCCTCATGCCACAGAAACAGGAGATAAGCTCCTGGCCTGTGTGCCTTCATGGCTACCCAAAACTACTTACTTACTTCATTTGATTAAAACAACAATATGTAACTTTTTCACCTTTGAGCTGCGGCCTGCAGTGTTGAAAACCATCAACGCTACTACGTCGCACAGAACAACATGACATGTAGCTAAACAAGCAGCTACTTATCATTCAACAGCAACATGTCCAGTTTGGTGTCTGTCTGCAGCCTTTTACCTGCTTAGCTGTCCCCAACAACTACACGAGTCTGAGATAACTCCTAATGGTTCTCCTGCTCAGTCACTTTCTCTTTCTTCATCAGTGTTTTCTTTACAGTGACGTATCTGCACCTCTGTCATGAAGTTAGTAGAGGCTGTTGAGCTCAGTTTCACTGCCTACTCACTTGGCTCTGGTCGTGGTGTCCACTCCATCTGCCAGTCAGCCAAACCTCTAATAGCCGAACAAAACAAGGACACTACCTGGTGCTGCTCAGGTGCAGCTTCGGTCTGTTGCCCTCAGAAACCTCCGTTAATCACAGAGGTGAGGCTGAACAGTCATAGGAAATCAGAAGGAATCCCACAGGACATTTTCCTCCATAAAATATGACCCGGTTACACTAAAATTGTTGTTTTGTGCGACATAGTAACGTTGAACACTGAGTTTTGTTTTTGACCCCCGCGCTGCGACTAGCAGTTACATATTGGTGCTTTAAAGGGACCAGTATTTACTTTAAATCCCTGTCAGTATCTTGTTACGACTTGGTAATCTGGGCAGTAACAGAAAAGTTAGTCAGGCTCCTGTTGAACTCTCTTAAGCCTGGACTTTTTATTATTATTATTATTATTATTGTTAGGATGAATGTTTCATTTATCTATATAATCAATTTTTTTAAACTTACATTTTTCGGAAAGTCTGCTTTCTCTAATGTCTGTACTGAACTTTCTATATCTTTTTTACTTTCACTATGACCACTGTAATGATTGTGATTTGTAAAATTTTCTAAAAAGATACATCTGGAAAACCTCGGTTGCTGCATTATTTTCTACACAAATTTTATGTTATCTTTAAAATCCAATCAATTATCTTTAAAATGTACACATACAACTGGTAAATACTGTGAATCAGTTTTAATTGTATATCTAAAAGTATTGGAATAGTAGCTACTGCCACCCATTCAAGTTCCAGTTTACATCCATGGTGGACCTTCTGCATATAAAATGTCATCACGTCATACTATTCAACATTTGTGTGAAATTTTGTCTTAATTAGCATTTGACTTCTTGAGTCACGGCCAAAAATAAGTTTTGTGAGGTCACATTGACCTTTAACCTTTTACAACTCAAATAAAAAAACTTAATCCTGGAGACAAAGTGAACCTTTTTTTGAAGCATTTTATTTTAACTTTTGACTTTTTTTTTTAAATTTGGAAAAATTCCTGCATGATTTTCTTCAGATATCGAGTTCATAAGAATGGGACGAACGCACATACAGACAACAATAAACATAATGCCTCATAGTAGATAGTATACATAGTATATTGTCACTTGTTTTAACCTGTACTGACTTCCATACAGGTTAGATACAGTATTCAAATATGACATCAAGATAGTCTTTTACTGAAAAACCTGAGAGAATGCCAAAATGAGTCTTTCCTGTAATTGTCCAAACTTCCTGAGAAAGATTGTGACAGACAAACCAATCAATCGAAACATTCAGCAGTCACGGTGTAAAGCAGGTAGAAGCAAACCATTATGAAACAGTGGGAGCTTGTCAAATTATAGAGGCAGTCTCACTGTCTCCTGCAATCTCACTGATGACTTAGTGAGAATGAGATTGGTGATTATAAAAGCCATCTGATGCCCAATTTCAGCGCTCACCAAGAATAGATGCAATGCTTCATGTATCAACATGTATGTGCAAAAATAGCAACAATACCAGCCGCTACCTGCTAAAATCTCCTTACTTGAGTTTCCGTATGGCTGAAGAAATGGCTTGCTGTCAGAGCAACTGGCTGGACCTTGATGGCAGGTCTCTGATAGTCCGGACTGGCAGTCACAGTGCTGTAAGCTGGAGGTCCCAGTGTCGGCTGTCTCTGCAGCAGCTGCAGGATGGTGTGAATGTCTGACATCAGCTGAGACTCCAGCCTTAAAAAGAACAGAAACAGAGTAAGAAACAGACAAGAGGAGCTAAATGCATAATTCTCACAGGTGTGAAACTGTAATGGCTGAGAAAGTGTCTCAGCTGTGCTTCACTGAGCACTAGATGGAGCTTGTGCTCCTCAGTGAACACATGAAGAGACGCTAAATGCATGGAAACACATTTTGCCAGAGTAGTATACGGAAGACGCTGCTCCGGCTAGGAGTGATAATGAGCTTTGTGTGGGAGGTGTGAATTCAGCATTTAATGTGGAAATGACTATCACACTCATTTGGTCAATCAAATTATGCGGAGATTTCATCCTGGCTCTATATTTAGAGCGTCGGGCAAAATCAGGAAATGCTGAATAACATTAATCACCTGTATTCCCCCTAATGTACAAAGACATCCTAAAGTTTATGTTACTGGGTTACTGTGATGCTTCACTGTAGGGGGATGACATTTGTTTATTGGTTTATGACTGATGAACGACAAAATAAGAGCAGTCACACAGAAAATATTCAGTTGAGGGGCAGCACACAGAACTTTTTTCTTGCTAAAAATGTGGATTTACTGAAGAGAATGCACTACCGTTTTTTTTTCTGTCATATCCCCTCAGACAAGTCAATGCCACAAAAACAGAAAATGACAGAGAAGTGCTGCTCATCCTGCAGCCAGCAAGCATTAGAGGAAAAAACAAGGTCAGGTAGAGTGCAGTGGATAAAATGTCTTATTTGTGCTAATACGTAAAATGAGCCAGCCCAGTTTTTCTGGCTGCTGTCTCTGGTCCTCTGTGATAATTCCAGCTAAAAATACCACCTGCTGTTCATTTGTGTTCCTATTTCAGGTGGCCTGCTGGCTGCAGGTGTGTTGTCATAAGTGTGGCCAATGCGGCTCTCAGCGGCAGAAAATGAGGCTTAAATGCAAAATGTTTATTTTAGAAAAGGTAGTGGATCTCTGGCTTTTATTCCAGACACATTTCAGACAGACTTTATTCTCAGTCATGAGTCTTAGATTGTGAGCAGTATTCTGCAAAATCATGCAAATGAACCTTTTGTACCAATCCATTCTCAAGTTTGATATGTTCCGGTTCTACAGTGGTACATCCTGTTCCAGTAGGTCTAGCCGCCCACTTGGAGTCCGACACCAGCCAGCTAGTTGCCTCCTCCACCTACTCGTGTGCATTGGCAATTGAACTACACATTGCCAGTGATTGCGGTGGGAAGTGTAGCTTACTTTTAGCAGCGTGGGAGGTGACAACTTTAAAAAATAAAGCACTCGACAATTATCAAGTCACCTGCAGAAAATGTGATGGTAGGATAAAGTAAGCTGAGGTTGGTAATTCTGTTTAAAGGCATCCATTTTCATATTTGTAAAAAAACGTCTTAACCCATTTTTTGCAACGTCCGCACAATGCCGAGGTTGGACTACATGATATCAGCCCGGTTATAGCCCGACTGGGAAGACGTATGGTTGTTGGGTAGGCGTGGAAACAATCAATGAGCCTCGGGCGCGACAATCAATCGTTTCATCTCGTGTAGTGTGTCATAATGAACGACAACCGACGTCACATCTAAGACACCTCACGACTAGCATGTTTAGTTTTTTGTTTACCTACCACAAAGGCTTATCAGTAGTAGTAGTTGTCGATGACGAGAACTTCCTTGCCGGTGACGTTATGCACGTTGTGATCTGCAAATGATGACTGATCGGGGAGCAACGTGTAGTCTGTCATGTCTGTCGGCCACG
>JAPZDX010000005.1:13471097-13481254 GCA_029783625.1 Naso annulatus | reverse complement strand
CTTCAATAAATGAAACTAAACGATGCACGTTAATACGTCATACAAAACACCAATTTTAGTAAAACTGAGTCATATTTTACAGAGAAAATGTCCTCTTGTTTTCCCTCTGATGTTCTACGACTGCTCTGTTGTAGGAAATTTACTTAGTGGAGCTGCGTCCAACAACTACCCTGTGCTGCAGCTGCAGCTTTGGTCTGCAGGCAGCCTACATGTTGCTTTTAGGAACCTCCGTGAATCACAGCGTTGAGGCAAAGCAGTTGTAGGACATCAGAGGGAAAATCAGAGGAAATCTTCTCTGTAAAATATGACCCGATTTTACTAAAATTGCTGTTTTGTGCAATGTATTAACGTGCACTGTTTAGTTTTGTTTTTTGAAGCCATGGGTTGCGGTCAAAGTTACACTTGTTGCTTTAAGCTATGGAAAAGCTGCCAAATATCAAGGCCAATTTAGGGACATTTGAATAAGATACGTACCTGAGCATATTGACACTAATTGCATTCTCTCCGTGTGTTAGTCCGACTCCTTCAAAACTGATCGCCTGACGACATGTTTGCATGAAATTTAAAAGTCCAGTTTTACTTGGTCCAAAACAATGAATAAAAAATGAATTATTGCTATTTTTGTCATGTAAAGCTACTGGATGTGTATTGATCAACCTTCTGAGAATGTGATCAAAGACATCTTCAAGTGCTTCACTCTTTTGATAATTATTGCTGCAACTCAACACGTAATTTCACAGACTTCAAGGACTAATTTGACGGCAGCGGTGACACACTAATGCAAGAGTTCTGCAGTCGAGCAGCTTTAGGTAAAGGCAGCCACTCTAGTATGAAAACTAGATTGCTAATGTCGTGGCACCAGTAATAATGTGACTGTCACTGACACATTTACAGGAGGTACATTCTGTACTCATGATAGAAACCGTAAGCATTTTCTCTGCACAGGTGGTAAAGGGGAAAAAAAAAAAATTCTGCAAGCACACTGATAGATATATATATATTTTTTTATTAAACATTGATTTTGGTAAACAAATATTTGTTTTAATTTCTCCACGTGAATGAACTTTGAGTGGATAATAAATTATTCAGTGTGCTCTGGAGGGCCAAGCCGTCCCCTGTTTTTGTCTCAATAAGCAGCGGCATACAAAGAGAGAGGTCTCCCCTATGGCAGGAAATAGTGCAGGAGTGAGGATGAGGGCAGCAGGTCTCTCTATTCATTTGTGCTCATTCTCCCATCTTCAGCACATGAATTATAGATATCCTGTGCTAGCAGTCAGGAAGTAGATGCAGTGTTCACATCTCAGGGGTGACTCCAGACTGAAGTGTGCTGGGAGGCAGAGGATTTGCTCTTGATAATATCTTGACTTAATTTGCGAAAGAAAAGCTCCACTGAAAGATATTAAAACAAGGTTTCCGAACCTGTATTGTGTGTGGTTGTTGCTAAACATTTTAAAGAAGAGGTTGGTGGTGGCATAAAAGCAAGGGGAAGCAGCTGCCAAGCAACAGACCACTGACCGAGCGCTTCGTTTCCCATGGTGTTTTTAATGAGACCTGGGGTCACTTAAAAGCTGTTTGTGCACAGGAAAGCACATATTTAAAGGCAAAAAATGATCCTTCCTTCATCTAACCAAGCGTTTTTTTGTGCATAACCAAAAACCATAACATAACTGTTGTCACCCTACATGAAAATAAAAAACGAACGTGAAGGAATGTAACGTTTCAAAATATAGAAGGTTTGCGTGAATGTACAATGGCAACTTTTGTTTTGGCAATTAGGTCGACACAGTTTATTGAATTTGCTGCGCAAGTATATTTCTAAACAAGGAATTAAAAAAGCTATCAGAATGATTCAAGTTATCCCACAAATACAGCCTTAGTATTTTATGTGATTAGATGAAACACAGGTATTTATTACTCAGAACAAATGCCTGCACTCTTAGTCTGTCCTTGGCAAGCTGGCATCAGCTGTGCTTCAAATCTTGTCAGCAGGGAATTTTGCCATGGACAGCCTTTGTCTGCATTTGGGCTTGCAAGTAAAAAGATGAATTTCTTTAAGGAGGGATCAGAGGAATGTCCTTTGTCTCCCTTTCCAAAACAATCACCCGTCACTGACATTGATGAATACAAATTTTACCCCTTTTTTTCCCTCAATATCATCCGTACTTTCTCTGCAGTTTCGAATGTCTGATTACCAATTCACTCTTGTCCTTAATGTCACAGCTCCACTGTCTGTGAACCATGAGATCACCGGCTGCCGTTTTTCACCTGAGAGCAAGAAAATGTCACCCACAGGCTGTAACATGTGCTGTGGATCAGTGTATCAAGCTAATCCTCATGCATGTCAAAACAACCCACTGCAGATGTCACAGGACAGTGGGTTACCTGCACAAAAATCCCTCATAGCGTATGGTTCAGAGGATACTGCAATATCACATAAAGTGAAACTTCCTGGCTCACCTGGGTGACTTTCTCTGTGACATTGTGAGTTCTGTCTTTGACCTTTGGTGCTATGATGGTTGTCTCAGATGTCGGCGGAGAGTGAGTCTTCTTTTCAGTCGCCTCGGAGAAGTTGAGTGCAATCAGAGGGATCTTGTTGATGGTGCTATACTTGTTGATGTTAGAATCAGAGGTAGAGCCGAGCAGGCTGGACTTCACGTGATTAAAAGGGCCTGGAGGTTTAGAACAAACAGCAGACATGCTCATACTTTTCAGAAACTTATTTTATCTTGCCTAACTTCACTAAGTTTAAACATTAATCTTATCTAATCTAATCATGTTTCAGGAACAGGGTGACATCACAGTGATACATAGAGCTCTAGAAACTGTAGATGTGTTTATGTAGCCAGCTATGCATCAGCAGCCTATAAAATGTAGACAGTAACACTGACTAGTGTTGTTTGGCATCAGTGGATAGTGGAAGAGTGACAGGAAATGGTTAGCCACTCTTTCAGCAAATAGGGGATCTACTAGAGCTCAGCTGGCTTATATGGTAGAAAATGTGAATTAGAACCAATTACACATTTGGAGGAACTGATGATTCATGCAGCAAAGACAAATCTTTTCAGTTTAACTTGTTCCTTAAAAGCAAAGTTTTGACCCATTGAGTTTCTGTTCTTTTTTTCTTCTTCTGTTAGGCATGCATCAGTACATGTGTCGACAGTATGGCAGACTGAAGTCCTTCTCTTGCTAACTAATATTATTTTAATACATATAGACTGGAATGCATGTATTTAGGATTTTCCTGTGGATACTATGTGTGTAGTCTCTAGCATAACTAGCAAAAGCTAGAAAGCAGAGCTACCACTGTATCACAAAAGACAAGCATACATGCATACGGACTCCTCTAAAAGCAATGCTTTGATTAGCAGGGCCCGACCGATATATTGGTTTGCTGATATTATCGGCCAATACTGGCCTACTGCTGATATATGGGTATCAGAGAATAATTTATCAGATACACGCCACTATTAAAACCGTTTTTCAAGGCTAGAAAAAATGTTGGAAATGTTGAGCAGAGAGTTATTTGATATCCAATAAGTGAACTGTTCACTGTTCAGCGCACTGCTGTTTGGAATGAAGTTTGTTAAAATGTTAGATATCTTGCCTCCAATGTACATCTTTGTCACCAGAGTTTGATAACCCATTCAGCCAGTAGCCTATATGTATGATATCAGCCGATATATCAGAATGTCGGCATCAGCTCCAAAAATCCCATATCTGTTTACTGTTGATTGGTATATGACAGCAGATATGAGTCTTATAACAACACGCTCTATGATTTCATATGACTTAAACTACACTGATGTTAGGTATATTACCATTTAATACAGTTAAGTGCACACTGCTGGAAAAACAGTATAGAACAGCTTTAAAAGGTTGCTGGTTTGAGCTGTTTTTTTTCCAGTGTTAGGCTGGTTGTTGGACTAAGACTAGACTGTTTTATTCAGCAGGGCAGTAAGCCTTTACCTGTCCAACAAAAAGTGAATCTGTGAAGAGCATCAAGGCCGTATTCAGACCAAATCAGGTGGTCTGGCGAAAACACAGGTTTACTTATTCATTTGAATGAGGCCCATGTGTTTTGGCTGCAGCGGTCTGAGCTGCTGAGGCAGCATGAAGAGCACACAGCAGGCTGTGGCGAACAAAGTTAAAATTGGCCCCATTTTTTTCCTGGCTGTGTTACGCTGTGGCAGCCAATTAGTAAAGGGGCCGTCTTCAAGCAACTGACCACCACCCATGGATTGGGGGAGGAATAGAACACAACTTGACATCACACAATGGGTCCTGTTACGTTAATTAAATGACACTCACACCACTGAACAACCCTGTGGCGTTTCTGTGGACCACCTGATTTGAGCTGAATACGGCTTTATTCTTATTGCCTTGCTCAAAAGTCAGGCCCAGAAAAGCACAGACGACAAAATCATGGGCAGAAATACATGATTACCTCTAACATGGCTAACGTTGTCTTAAGGCAGCGTTTTGTGAACAGAGCAAATAAAGAGGAGGCATTTTAATTAACCCATACACATTTAAGAAAGAAGAAAAAAGGCAAAGATAACAGCAGAGTTAATTAAAATAGTATCTACCAACATTACTCTGACGATCAGATCTGTGTACATTGCCTAGAAGTGTCATATGTTTCACATTCAAATGAAAACTCAATTATGCCGTGTTTGCTGGGCTGTTGTACTGTATTACAGGGTCCATACCTTCACTTGTATGATGATCCCTGAACATGCACTTGGAGTTGGAGTATCCTTCAATTTCATGGACGGACGAGGCTCGCCGCATGCTGTTGATGCTGCCTCTGGGGAAGGTGTTTGACAGGGTGGTGGAGCTCTGGTGCGGCTCCGTCTGGTACAGATTCTCCCAGGGGAGTTTAGGGGACGAATGGTCAACTGGCTCAGGACTGATGCTCGCCTGGGAAGAGTGGTGGCTCGAGCCTATGAGGCCCTGTGTGTCATTGGCCTCAATGGGACTGCAAAGGCTCTTGGTGGGTGAGGGGAAGTTCTCCATGGCCACTGAGTCCTCGTTCTCTTTGGGCGAGTCCACCATTACAGCATCTGGGTCCTCTTGCGGAAGAGATTGCTTGTTGGTATTCATAAGGCTCAAAGCCGCCTGGCGGAAGCGGAAGAATCTGCTCCTCCCTATAAATGAAATTTAAAAAATTATGAGAAGGCTCTTTTAGTTTTTAGTGTACAGCACTGAAAAATAAAAACTTCCACAAAGCAGCCATCAAATCATTTTCTTATGAACGAACAATGAAATGCGTAGTCTAGATGGTTGAATTAGAGAGTAATTCTGCTAAAACATTTTAATTAAAATGAATTTAAAAAAAAACCCCAAAACCCCAAAACATGTATAGATCATGTATGGATCTGTAAGTGAGACTAACTGAATATAACAACTGAAGAAACACCCAAATGACAGACCAATTTTCAACAATTGCAAAGATCAAGAGAGTGGAACGAGGGGAAAATCACACTAATTCCTCTATTTGTTTGAAAATCTGCTGTAATAGTATTTGTTTCCTGTTCTTTGATAAAGCCTTTCTGGTATATCTGTGAAAAAATATGAAAAAAGAACAAGTACATGGAGCTCCAACGTGGAGAACAGCAGGTGCTAAAACATGTCCGCTAATACACAATATAATTAACTAATTTTGGCTCAGGTTTCTCAAGTGTGCAGGCTTCTTTGTACTTCTTCAGCTGAATCTGTTATAAGACATTCACACTTTGTTTCTTACCAAATTTAACAAATTAACAAAATAGTTTTTAGCTGAACATTTGATGCCCTGCGTTGGACGACCAGAATATGGAACCATTAAAATGGAGACAAATCAAAAGTGATTTGTTTTTGCTATACTGTAACAGATCTTCTTTCAGTGCCCGTGAACGTGAACGAGTAAGAGGAGAGCACAATGGATTTACTGGCCTTATTGATTTGAGACAGCAACCCTATGTATCCTATCAAATGTTAATGACCTCTTGGGACAGAGTGAAAGTTTTGACTCATTAACAATAGAAAGAGAGTGAAAGTGAACCCTGCCTCACTCGTGAGGCACCCATCCCTCAGCACCCTGCTTACATAATGTCACTGCCATCTGTTTCCATTCCCTGGCCAAATGTGCTGATGTTACAGCACAACTATAGCAGCTAACAATAGAGCTGTGACACTCAACAAGTTTCCTGGAGAGGAACCTAATGACATCCCGAAATAAGGGACAACTTTTATGTCTCTTCTCTGCAGGGAGGCTGCGTCATATGTACCATTGCTCTGGATGAATGTTTATGCAATAACTATGCAACAAATTTAAGAGGTCCAGCTCCTATCAGCCCAGCAAGATGCAGTTTGTAATTCGGGTGGCTTAAACTTGCAATATGTTACATTTTCACATTAAAATTTCTTGGTGGAGCTGTGTACTAGCACTGTTACTATTCATATTCAAACTCTGTAGTAGGGCCTGACTGATATATTGGTTGACCAGTACTATCAGCCAATATTGGACCGTTGCAGATATATCAGAATCGGCATATGGTTTACCAATATGTGCTGATGTTGAAACTTTTTTTAAGGCTAGAAAAAATGCTTGGACTAGTGATTTAAAATGGTGTAATATGTAGTTTGAGGCATGTTTTTAATATCTAAAAAGTGAAGTGTTTACTCTTTAGTGCACTGAAGTTTGGAAAAAAGTCTAAGATGTAAGATATCCTGCCTGCATTACATGTCTTTGTCGCAATTATTTGATAACCACCTTCGGCAGATATTATATACGTATAACATCAGCCGATATATATCGGATACCGGAATTTTCTTACTCACAATTATTGGTATTGGCATCGGCCCCAAAAATCCTGTGTCATTCCGGCCCTAATCTGTAGTTATATTTAAAGTAATGGTTTCTTTATTTTGTTTCCCGTAGCTAATTTCTGGGGTAACATTAGTCAGGGGGTGAGGAAGGATGTCAGCCAACACATCAGATAGATTTTCACTGGCAATAAAGGCTGTTTGACAATGAAATAAACAAATCCCATGATCACACACTACTCCAGAACGTCTTCAAACTATGTTTTGCCCTTAGTAAATACAGCCTCACAGAACCATTTGCATTTGGCTGTTGTCTCAGTCTCTGTTTAAAGTGTAGGGGAAATTGTGCTCGTAGCCAAGGTAACCCAACTTAAGCTTCAATAAAACTAAATTCACTATAAGCATCCAAAATAAGTAGGCAAGCATTATGCAAATCAGAGGAAGAAAGAAATGAAATTTGAATGGGAGCCTGATATCCACAGACACCTAATCATAGACAAACATGTCACCACTTATTTAGTCCAGTTTAGCATAGATGATTTTTTTCTATTTCAAACCTTTTGTCTTCTCTGCGAAAAACAATCAGAAGTGACCTCAGAGGAGTTGAGGACACCAATACTGTGTCTGTATACAATAAGACAGCTCTAACTTGGCTGATTTAACTCTCTCATACTGGGTTTGTTAGAAGGTTGTTTTGTCTCACTTTTGTCAGAGTCTGTACATCCCTAATTATCGTTGTTGCTGTGCTAATATCTGGGTTAATGGTCATCACAGTGGACAGGGACCTGCCTTACAAGTTGTGAAAAAAAAAAACCCAGGAATTTGTTAAAGATCCTCATCTAAAAGCCTAAAGCCTTGTGGCCCACTCAGCCCGGCACCAGTTGGGAAATAAAACTTTGTTGTAGAGGGAATCAGGTCATTTTCCACCCAATGGTTTGGCTTGGATCTTCTTCCCTTTTTTTCTTTTTTTTAAATTATTGGAATGGTCACTGGTGGTAGATAATTTTCGAAATTACTTCGAGGTTCGACGTGAAGTTGAGCAACAGTGGTGTCGTGGGTATGATTCTTAGGGTGCGAGAGGTCCCGGGTTCAAATCCCAGACAGGCCCATGTTTACACAATCTATGAAGATCTACACTTGATGATTAGTGCACATTGGGACTGCTTCACGGGACTACTGTCCCCGTCCCAGCATGCAAGTGCAAAGGGAGAACTGTACAGCTCCTCTACAGTAGGTGGCCATATGTCCATTCAGCTGGTTGTTATTGGACCTTCTTCCAGTTGACCTAAAAAGCTACAAACAAATTATCAAGCGGTTAGCCGATTTCCTGTCAAAAAGTGAAAATAAGTATGTACCTATACTTTAGTACAAATTAGAGGCTGGGCTCCGCTTGTGTTAAAGGTATTCTTGTTTTCTTACCGACTTTCTTCTACAAATTTTTGCTTTTTAATCTCTGGGTCCAAGACCACCGCAGGGACAAAACCAGTCCGGGTCCAGTTGAGGAGTATACATGTAGGAGTGATTCAACTTCCAATCGCATTATCTGAGCGTGTTAGCTTGACTTTGAGAAATTCGATTTAGCACAATTTCAGTCGGACTAACATGTTTGCATGCATTTTAAAAGACTGATCTCGGCCTGGCTAACACCATAAATTAATTTTCTCTAACGTCATGTAAACGTACTAACCGTAGGGTCTCCTGTGTGCTTGAAGGTGAGGGTGAGGGAAGGGATTTTCATTCTGCTGCAGTCTGCAATTTTGCCACTAGATGCCACTAAATCTTACACACTTGACCCTTAAATCTTTGTATGTTTTATGAAATTTTCACTAGATGTTGCTGCTATTTTGACAAAAACCTTTTAAAGCTTTCCTGAATAGGTTTGTCAGCAGCTCCCTGTGCTGTCATGACATCTCTCTTGAGGTGGTTTCAATCCACTCACACCTCTCTGATGACTCATTCATAGCTGTTATGTGATCTCAACAACTCATAAGTAGCCTAAACGACTGCTGTGAAACTTTGAAGTGCGAATAGTCCAAAGATTTTAATTTACTTGGGACACCCAGCTCATGACTGATTTAGGTTAGGTATGACGTCTTGAAGAATAAATCCTTCACACTTGTTGCCTATGCTTACCTGGATAACTGAGACTGTCTTACAAGAGGCACTGATTTCTGTGGGAGACATGTCGACCTGTCCTCTCCTAAATATATGTTCTTCCTGTTACTGGGACAGTTTGCAGCTAGTGTAAAGGAACACAAGATGAGGATCAGCACTCTGCTTGTAGATTTCTTCCCTTCGAGCTGTTAGCAAACTGCTGCTTTAAGGAGAGGAGCTGGAAGTATCTGGAGGTCTTCACAAGCGAGCGTGAGATTAGATCAATGCGACATTAGCAGTGAAATGGACTTTGAGCAGAGCCTGAGGGCAAAGCTCTTGCTTTACCAGTTGATTTATGTTCCAGCCCTCAGCTATGCTCATGAGCTGTGGGTTGTGTTCAAGACAATGCGATTTTGGATACAAGCAGCCAACATGACTTTTCTTCACATTGTGTCTGGGCTCACCCTGAGGGAGAGGAGAAAGCTTGGAGTGGACCTGCTGATTCTTTATATTAAAGGAAGCAGTTTGGCTGAGTCTCTATTTTGAAAGTTTTTTTGGAAAACGCTGACAAAATTTTAAATGTCAGATTTATATTTATATTTTTTTATTTTAAGAATTTAACAATTAACATTCAGTATGTAGTTTGAGTTTAATTTACAAAGAGTGAACAAAGTGATGTGGAGCCTTTACAGTACACAGTTTGAAGTAGAAGTTAGTTATTGCATTGTTGTGCAATGACTGACATGCATCCAGTAGTGAACTGAACAATATAAAGAAGTCTCTTTGCACTGAACAGTGTATCTTTTATGCTGCGTAATTACTAACTACTGCCTCTGCTTTTGGACCTTGATTGGACAGTGTTTTCTGGATGGCAGCTGAGGGAAAGAGGGATTACTCTCTTCCAGGCTCAATATTGCGCTAGTTGACACCTGCAGGCTTATTGCCTTCTGTCAGCACTAAGTCGTAATTAGCCCCCCAACGTCCGAAAAATCACTTCTCACTGCCTGTTACACAAAAATGCAGCTCTAGGTGATCTGGAAACATTCTTCCTGGTCATTTCAGGAAAAATGCAAAAGCATTGATGTGTCAAAGATTCCCCAAAGGGATTCTAAAGGTGCTGATGCCAGGTTTTAGTGTGTAGTTGGGGGCCAAGCAGAGGGTCATGCCAAGATGCCATGGCGCAAATTTGACGTTTACTGGCCAACTGGTGGCACTACAGCAAACAGTTTAAAAACGAAAAATTTGAACAGGCACAT